>JASCZW010000437.1:0-124624 GCA_034211315.2 Aedes japonicus | reverse complement strand
ATGCTAACCCAACGTGGCATTAGAACAGAACCTACGTTGCAATGTTCAGCTACGAAACTAAAGGAAACTAATCAAATGGTTTAACGTAGTCTACGTCAACCGGTCGTGTCGTCGCACACAACCCCACTGATTTTTTTTATGAGCAGTGGATAGTTTTCTCAAGGTTTTTCTGGTGTTTTTCTGTTAATTCCCTTCAAAAAATCAAACAAAATGGTTTAGGGTATTTCATGCCTTGCTCAGTTGGTTATCACTTCCAGACGAAAAAACGCGTATCAAAAAAAATTTACTCGACAGAATGTGACAGATTTTGGACTCGTTTTCGAACGGTCTACTGAGTCGACGTGATGACAAAATTTCGTCGATATCGACAAATGGAATAGTAACATAAACCTGTCGAGCAAAGTGACATGGTCGATTCGACTTCTATAATTGGCCCCTTAAATAAGCACACGTCCCCAGTGCAAATTTTTAAATGGAATCGAATGGAAAATGTGCCCGGGTAACTCCTTACACGTTCAAGTTAGCATAACTTTCCGCATTTTAAGCCTTGATTCCACGCATTTGGTGTAGCCTTTCGTAATGCCAAAAGGTAAAGTAGTTTGATTGAAGTACACTAGTCGTTGAAAGTCGCAATAAAGTACATAAGTTTGTATATCCTTTTGTGATGCCTTGCGTCTTGCAATGCGAATAACGAGTGCCTTTGCTGAGTTCACTTCCGCCTTCTCAGGAAGCGGAAGTAAATGTGCACCAATGATCAGAGATTTTTCTGTGTACATTCTAGCATGCAAGCCTCGGAATTGCGTTGAATGGACCGAGGATGTTTCCACCTCGTGCAGTTTATTTGAGAAAAAAGAAAACGTGCTTCGAAAACGTTACATTTCCCTTAGCAGTAGTTGAAACGAAATGACCTCTGCGGTCCGATTATTAGGGAAAACACATTTCTTTAAAATCAGAGATTTTCATGAAGCGGAAATCGGCTCGATTAAATTGTGTTTGCACTGATATCACCCCGCAATACAGCACGCCACACTAATTGACTCTTGTCTGAACATGCCTGTTTGCCTAAGCTGAACAAACCGTTTACAGTGAAACCCACCTTACAACATAATTGAACAGCCATTGCGCATAAACCCGTTATCAGAGTACCCATCGATAACATTGCCCCCGACTACCGTGGCGTGAACAAATTGAGGCTCTTCAAACACCGCACTCCGGCCTGTCGTCGCCCCGTTATTTGCTTTGTTCTTCCGCACGCTATTCCTTCCTCTGCATATTACCGGGCTCCATTCCGTGCAATTTAACTGAATTGCCTGTGAACCGCCTCCCCGAAAAGCTTCGCCATCATTAAACTCACACGTACGCCCGTTGGCACCGAAAATCAGCTCGATCCGGAGCATCCTGTCATCGGACACTGATTCGAAATCACCGTCCGGAGAAGCACGTCCAGCCGTTTGAGCGTCCGTTTCATTCCACTGACCTGACTCGACTGGCCATTACCGTCATCACTCCCTAGACTTCGATTGTGGTGCGGACCTTGAGAGATCCCTGCGTGCGTATATCGAATCTAATCAATTATGTTAATAGCTTTCATTAAAGCTGAATGAAGCGAAGGAGAGGCACACCGGAAGATGACTCCGCATTGACTATTCCGAGCTGTCAATGCGATGCACTGAAATGACTGGCCGTACCACAAAGAGCTATACTACCATTATTCCGTTTCAACGCGTGCCGATATCACGTACCATCCGTTTCCGCTTTTCTTTGCCAAGGCTTCGCGTCGGAGGACTGTAGCAGCCAAGGGACGATGGTTAAATAAAATGCAAAAAAAAAGCATCTTCAAGCGTTTCAGAAACGGATCATGGGACATTTTTATTTTTTAATGTATCCTGGAACAAAATATCAAGCATTCTTCGAAACATTGTAAGCTCATATCAACTCATAGACATTGGCGTAATAATGGAGGCCGGTGGTACTTATAATGACTACTTCGGTGAATTTAGCATTAGCATAGAAGTTTGCACACCTCGTGGATAGCGCTACGATGAGAAATACTTCGTTGAAGACATTGCGTGTCACGAAACGGAACGAAACGAGTAGTTTCACGCAATAATCTCACGAAACTCCTCGACCGCTCACCTGCACAGATAAAAGAACATTTAATTTTCTACGTTTCTAATGCATAAATGGACGAATCCAGGTTGAAAAAGAAGACACCGAGTGGCGATAAATCGACAGCTCCATGCCAAAGTATAGGACGAACGTTTTAAAATGCTTATAAAAATTAACATGAAATTCAATTAAAAGCGGTTTTGCATGACGTAGAAAACTCAAATCTACTCAATAAAGACATTTTCAGCAAAATAAAATAAGTGAAATAATGCCCTATTTTGCAGTTTCGGATTTTCTTACATCATACAACAAACCGCTTTTAATTAAAATTTCATTTAGTTATTAGAAGCATTTTAAAACGTTTGTCTAACGTAGAGCTGTCAAGTATCACCACTCGTGTCTTCTTTTTCAACTTGGTTCTTCTATGAACTAGATTTGCCAGAGAATAATGGGATATTTCAGGAGCTGGCGAAGTCATTTTTAGCCAACATCTCTAACATCAAAACGTCAAAAGATTCATTGTTTGTAAACAATACTGGGGCTCATACCCGTAGAAACAAACGTCAGACGGGCCTCATTCAAATAAGGCCCGCGATATGTTGCATACTGTCAAACGTTAGTAACAAGGATAGGGTTGCCAGGCCCCTGGATATTTCATGTAAATTTAAGCCAGATAACGCCTGAATCCAGCCTGTTGTATGAAAGATTGCCAATATTGTTGTATGGCACATGAAAAGTTGCAAACAATTCCGTTGTTTACGCCTCCTTTAGCATAGATCTAAACGAGGGGATATTTTACACGCTTGTTAAAATTAATTATTATTTTCTGTGTGGCCACGTCCATGCAACCGTGGGAGATGGGGAGGATTTGATGCTTCCCTTAAAAAAACATGGGAGAAACACACAAACTTCAGTTGCTATCAAAGGAAAGGGGATATGGGTAGTCGGCTAAGGCTAGTTCGCGACAAAAACTGGACACCCCTAAATACGTATACAGTCATACCTCGATATAGCGTAACTCAATTTTAATTTTCGTTACGTTATATCGAAGTTACGTTATATCGAAGTAAATTTTTTTCCAAGAATTTTTGTTTTTGCCTTTTATTTCTATAAAAGAATTAACACCAAATCAATGTTATTCACCCAGCAGGGTGTTCCAGCCCTTCTTACATCTGTTTTAATTTCTTTTGATAATATTTTATTTTAAATTTTTTTATAGATTGTTTAGATTCATTAACTTTCTAAATATGTTTTCCTCATATTATCTTTTTACCTTGGCATACTACTTTAAGCAATATTCTTTTAATGTTGTATACATAAAAATGAACCTACTTTTGATTTCTGGTAAGTCTCTCGACCACCATGTGTTAGCACCCACAATTCAATCCGACACACTTCAAACACACTCATAACCGCATAAAAGATTATATTTATATCTGGCCCCAGATACTCGAATCAATTGTACACTCCCGCGTCACTTAACTCAATTTTTTAGTACAATTGTAAAAATTGGATCTACTGAAAAATTGAGTTGATCCACTTTTTAACGAAAACTGAGTAACATTTCCGTGAGAGAAAAAGAGATAGCATACAGTTGTACTCAAAAATTGAGTAAAGTGACGAGGGAGTGTATGTTTTCTCACTGCTTCGTTCTCCTCTGGCTGATGTGCTTCAGATGATGTATGAATGTGCATAGATTAAAAGTCAAATTGGTCCATGGTTGCCAGTAAGCATAAATGGATGGTAAAAATTGATCCATCGGTCGTTTTCAACTCATCTGCATTTTAATGAGCTGTTTCAATTGTCCAACACAAGGGTGGCCTTTAGGGAAGTCCTTTGACTTGAGAAAGGTGGTCACTTTCAGGACGAATTCCCCAAAAAAAAACACTTTTTAAAGAGCTCCTTTGCCATCCAAGCGCTTTTGGATGCCCTGTAGTATACAGGCAAATCCTTAAGATTTTTGAGTGCTCGAGGTCTGTGAGACTTTTCAATCAACACTAATGTTAATTGAAGCGACCCATCCATGTTGAATCCATGTTGCATGGATGGGATTCAATCGTTGTTGATATGGCGTCTTTTGAAAAACAGCCCACTTTCACTTCCGCATTTGACAAGGAGACAAATCTTCCTCCCAAATCTGTGCAGCAAAGCCTTTTCATATTGTTCGACAAACAGAAATATTGCTGAACAATTTTTCGGCACTAATTTTCAGTAAGCGAGTACCGTTGCGTTTTGTGATTGTTTCCACAGAACCACGGCTTCCGCATTCACCTATTCCAGCCATCTGGATTTTTTTTTTGCTTGATCTTCTAGCATTTCTTGGCTTACCGGTCATTGGTGCTGTCGTTTCTACAAAAAAATAGATGTAGAGAGCTTCGTCATCTTGTGGGTATCGAAGATTCTTAGAACGCTTTCGTTTTGCTATAAATTAAAAACAAAACATGTTGAATTGTTTTCACGGAATATCATTTAAGTTTCTTACACATTCCTCCTTCTTGGCCAATTTTTTGAGAATTTTGTAAACTTTGTACTTATTCATTATGTGGCCTTTTTTGTCTTGTTTACGCGTTACACGATCCATTTTTCGAAAAACCTCCGACTTAGTCCAATGACGTCTATATAAGGTTTGTGGCAACGCACTGCTTGCTTGTATTGGAAGCAAAACTAATGTAAACATTGTTGAGCCGACGAGTGATGACGTAACACTATTGAACTTTCTATTGGCAGGTTCAGATAAAAAAATTCGGTTCAAACGTTTATTACAAATGCTGAATTGTGGAAATAATCATTATACAAATGCCATTTATTAAGCAGACGCATTTCCTCCCGATAACTTGTATCATTTATAGTGGATTTAACTGAGGTAATTGAATTTTTGCAACACAAACTTTCAAACGCTGAGACTTGACAATCGAGTAGCGATGTAGAGCCTATTTTCCATCATCGGTAGACTGGAATCTGTTGAAAAAATAAGTTTTCTAGCGCATACAATAAACAATCATGGAGCAAACGAATCAAAATAAATAGTATGACGTAGCACCTTTCGAGCTTTTGTGAAGCGTGCGCAAGGAGTGCCGTGGTATTAGTGTCATGAGCGAATTTTTGCTCATTTCACTAATATTGTTGTGGCTACTGGGCATTTGCATGAGAAGGAGAGGGTTTTGAACCATCATAAGAACCTTCCTGGCCTTAAAACTCCTGCATACAAATTTCTCGATTTTCCGAGTCTATAAGGGTCAGACAAACAAACAGATAGAAATTTATTTTTATATACAGGGTTTTGGTTCATTAGAGCAAATATTTGAAGAAAGAAATTGTACGATTATGGTCAGATCGCAAAGTTTACAGAGGTATTAAAGTTTTAATGTTTTGGTACATGTTAGTCTTAAATTGGCTGTCATTCAAAAATAATGTTACATAGCTGATTGTTTTCCTTCATCCAAAAGCTAAGAAAATTTCCTATATGACAGTTTCACTAAATCTCTGACTTATCATCATTTAGCGTCGGGGTGTAAAACATCTGTTTTTTCAAAAGGTTTTATTTCATATTTTTTGCATAAAATAAGGAGTGTATCGAATATAAGCTATCCACATACATTTGCGTTGTACGCGTATATTTGTGATGTTTTTTATGCTCTGAACACTGCATGCTGTGCGTTTGACTGTCAGCTTTCTTTGTTTACTTGTTTGTGCGGTTCAAATTCTGCGTTTTCAAAATGTCGCGTATTGAAAAGGAAGTGAAAATTAAGGTTCTGGACACATGGCTAAGTGAGAAGGGTATTACTATGCGAAAATTGGCGAAGCGGTTTGGAATTCATCATGCGAGTGTTAAAACCATCATTATTAAGTTTGAGGAACACTATTCTTTGGATGAGCTACCAGGAAGAGGCAGAAAACCCGGTTCTTCCAACCCGAAACTGGAGCAGAAAGTGGTATCTCTAATCATGAAGAACAAATCAATGTCAATACGTGATTTGGCCAAAAAGCAGGAACGAGTGTCGGAATGATCCAGCGGCGATCAAGAGGCGAAACCACCTGAAGACCTACAAGAAGCAGAAAATCTCGAAACAAAGTGCAGAACAGAAGAAGCGAGCAGCAACAAGGGCCCGGAAATTGTATTCGCGTCTTTGCAGCGTCCGGATAACCCGTTTTGATGGACGAGACCCTATGTAAGAGGACTAAAACCCTTCCAGGTCCACAATACTTTACTGCCGTCGTTGAGGAGGATGTGAGAGATGCGCACAGGTCGATTCAAGTGGAGAAATTCGGTCGAAAGGTACTGGTATGGCAAGCAATATGTTCCTGTGATATGAAGTCAGCCATTTTTTACACTACCGGAACTATAAATGCGGAAATCTATCGATCTGAGTGTCTCCAGAAGAGATTGTTGCCTGTATATAAGAAGCATAGTACACCTCCACTGTTTTGGCCGGATTAAGCGTCGGCTCACTATGCTAAAACTACTCTCAATTGGCATGCGGAAAAGGGTATAGATTTCGTTGAGAAAAATATCAATCCACCAAATTGCCCTCAGCTTCGACCCATCGAACGTTACTGGGCAATCGTGAAGAGGGTCTTCAAGAAGACTGGTAAGGCAGCTGGGAACATGCAGGAGTTCAAAAAAATTTAGGCTCAAGCGTCCAAAAAATGCGATGCAACACTTGTCCGGAACTTGATGAAGAGCATTCGATCCAAAGTTCGAAAATTCGTGAAGGAATAACTTAAATTTCATCCGGTCTTCATTATGTTCAAGTTTAACCTCGTACAATAAAGGATCAATTTTTTGTATGAAAAAAATATCGGTTTTCAACAAAATTTGAAAGAAAATTTGTAGATAGCTTATTTTCAATACACTCCTTACGCACACATGAAATTATAAACGTGAATAATATATCTATATACAGGGTGTAAAAAGAAAGATTAATCACGTTTATAATTTAAACTGCCAAAAATAGGGGTGAAAAAAAGTTACGTTATATCGAGGTAAAAAATACGTTATATCGATTTACGTTCTATCGAGGTTACGTTATATCGAGGTATGATTGTATCTCTGAAATGCTTCATTATCGCGTGAAACATTTCGAAGACTGATGAATGTATGTCTATTCATTGATTTTACACAATTTTTGGTGATACTACAAACTTTTAGATCGAAGATGGCGTCGAACTAAGCGCAAGTGCGAAAAGCAATTGTGTGCGGTCACAGTGAAAATCCGGATCTGTCAGTAAGAAAACTTGCAAAAAAGCTTAGTTTTCCTGCAAGCACTGTCCATAACGTTCTGAAATCTTTCGATACACGTTTGACAACACCCAGGAAGGCTGGAAGCGGAACAAAAACAGATCTCAGGAAGCACCAAAAGGACGCGAAGGTGAAGCAAGTATTGCAGAAGAGACCAAATCTTTCGGTACGTACTGTGGCTAGAAAAATAAAAAAGTCCCCAACTGTCGTACAAAATTCCAAGCACTGGCAAGGTATAAAGTCGTTCAAGGTGAAAACTGTACCGAACCGTAATGATAAAGAGAATGTGACGGCTAAAACCTGGGCTCGCAAGTTGTATCGCGAATATTCGACGACGTTTTCCTGCGTGATAATGGACGAAACTTATGTGCTGGAAGAGTTCTGGAAGTTTCCCAGAATGTCCTTGGTATTATGAGCTCAGATTAAGTGGTCAAATACCTGAGGATAATACCATAAAATTGTTCCCACAATAGTATGCGAATACCACATTGAGGTAAGACAATACCAAAATAGTACCTCTAAGGTATTCCCAGGATTCCAAAATAACAAGTTTTGGTATTCGAGAGATATTTTGATTGCAATTCTTAGGTATTTTACCTCTTAATCTGAGCTCTTTAATACCATGGCCAGTTATCAAGATCAAAATGAGGTATTCATGTGTTGTTGTCTCCTGCTTGGGAAGCCATCACGTAGGCTTTGCTCCAGAACAACCTGCTGAAAATAGTCCTGCAGCCATAAGCAATCTTTGCACGGATGGTCGGTTCTTATCCCATCACGTCATAACACCAGGACTGTAAACTGTTCATCTACCTCAAGCAGTGTCTACAGAAGCGTCTGCATCCTCTATCAAAGCTAGAGTGGTATGAAGCCAAGGGGTCTTTTTCGTACCTACTGAGATGAACTGGGCTATTATGAAGCACGCACTACGGAAGCATTCCAAGGAGGCCAAATTTGAAGAAGACAAGAAGAAAAAGTGGATTTTTGTAAAGAAGAAACTGCAGCCAGGTGTTATACAGGACCTAATGAGTGGAGTTTAACGTAAGGCGCGAGTGTACAATTATGGTATTGAAGTTGTCTGAAAATTTGAAAAGGATCGGTCAACTAGGTAATTTTCCACAGAGTTTTTTCCGTGATGCAATTTGATGTGGGACACCCTTTATCTGTCTAAGATTAAGTTTTTTTAGAGGAATTTAATAGAGTTAGCACGTGTTTACAAGTGGTAGTTTGAACAAATTTTTTATTTGTTATATTTTTATAAGAGATCGAGTTACGTGAATAATTATTTTTTCCTAGTTTTACCAATAAAGCTTTAATATTTTACAATATCTTGATATGTTATTTGTTTTTATTTTTCAATAAAATATAATTTTAGCCTTTTTTGCTGTGTGTGTGCAACCTAACACGCATTGGCCGACAATGATATTATGGAAGAAATCTGTTCACAAGAATCCCTCAAGTGACCATTGGAAGCAGCTTTAATCCGAGAGCTAGAAAGTGATAGCTCTACTGCAGATCCAGCAATGTTAAATGTTAAATTTCCAAACCAGGCACGTATTTGGTTTTATTTAAAAATAAGGTTATTGTTGTATAGCTAAAGTCAGATACATCTCACCCATGGACGCTTCCTTAATTACACTCGCTTGTTCATTCGTAAACATGAAAATTCTCGTAATTAGCTTCATGCACTTGTGACCAAATAAGCGCAAAAATTAACGTTCCAAACCGCCCGTTTGATATGCAACCTACACAAGAAAACTCTTTACACTACGTGGTGAACGCATCTGAAATTATGTTGCGGCCTTTCACGCACGCATGCGCATTGTCTTCATTGGCGGAGCAAGACAAATAGTCTGGAGGGGGCCTGGAGGGGGCCTGCCCGAAGGATTTTTGTTTTGTTTATAGAAATATTGAAAAGAGCGACGAAAGTAGTGTAACTGTTGGGGACAGGTAATTATTCTTGATGAATCAGAATAGGTTCAATCGAATAGTTAGATCTATTCTGCGCCTCGGGGAGTCAAGATGCCTTAAGAGAATCGAGTGTGGTGAATATATACCTCGTATTATTCCGTGTGGATCAAATGGAGAATGTAGTTACCTTATTCGATTCTCTTGAGAGTCAAAACTTGTCTCAAATCATCCGAAGCGGAGAATATAGACTGTTTCAGAAGGTATAAGCTCACTTTCAAAATAATAAAGAAAGTCATGTTTTTTTTTAGTTTTAATAATTTTATTTGGCAAATCATATTTGTATTTGTGTTTTATATGATATTTTACTCTTGTTTAATCAAAATATTTAATCATAGCCAAGACTCCTAACTTTTCTCGAACATGACCTATTAGCTTCTGCACAGTGGTACTTCCCACCATTTTGACCACTTTTGACCAATCTTTTTTTAATTTTTGGATGTCGTCCGCTGGTTTTATGAATTGTCGAATCTTTGCTTTGGTTAAAGTCCAAAAAGTCTCGATTGGCCGTGCCTCCGGGCAGTTTGGCGGATTTATGTCTTTCGGCACGAAACAAACATTTTGACTTTTGTACCATTCTAAAGTGTCCTTTGCGTAATGACATGACGCCTAATCAGGCCCAAACACTACTTGACCTTCGTGCTGCGGCAATAATCGCTTCTGGAGACATTCCTCAACGTATTTCTGAGTGTTCATCGTCTCCGTTGTGATGTACAGACTAGATGTTTTACCACACTCGTATATTGCCTGACAAACCATAACCTTCTTACGGAATTTTTCGGTAAAAATTGCCTTCTCCGTTTCGGGGATGTCTTTGTCTTCGCTTACAGTATAGAATTTCGGTCCGGGAAGCGTTTTGTAATCTAGTTTCACATTCGTTTCATCGTCCATTATTATACACAAAGAATTTCTACACAATAACGAATCGTAGAGTTTGCGCGCCCGTGGTTTCACGGACGCGGCCTGTTTTTGGGTTTTTTCTGCTTTCGGTATGTTTTTAGCCTAAGTCTTTCTTTGGCACTCATGACGTTACTCGGCGAAGTTCCTAGTTGTTTCGCAACATCCTGAACGGAAGTTGCTGGTTTACGCTTGCAGGCATCCCTGATCTTTTTATCGACTAACAGGACCGAATTTCCGACCACTCTTCGGCGCATCTTCAAACGTACACTGTTTTCTATTTTTTCGAATTGCAGATCGTACCACTCCGATGCTTACACCCTCTTCCTTGGTCAATTTTCTCAAGGAGAGTCCGCTCACAGTGCACCATTTGTGCACGAGTCTTTTTCGTTGTTCCGGAGTAAGACCACGCATTTTGATAGGTAACACAAAACTGAGCACTTTTTTGATGCAATGTCATTCAGAAATGTGCAAACAAAAGGACGCAGCCAAAACATGTTGAAATATTTCATTATATTCAATGTGACGTTAAAACAAGGTGTGCTTATACCTTCTGGAACAGTCGTTAGACCTGAATCTATATAGAGTCAAGTTTAAACTAAATATTCTTAAAGCAACAAAGAAGAATATTCAGTCAATGAGCATTTTAAATTTATATCAAAATTTGGATTAGTTTATATTACGCGTTTTTCAAAATTGTGTTGATACGGACTCCTTCACAACTCCCAAAGTTATTTCGAGCTAAATTTCTAAAGAGAGTTCAAAAAATTTGAAAGAGAATTCCGAGGATAATTTTATCAAAAACCTACTGAGAACTTTACGGCAGTCCAAAAGAAACATCCATGGGTAAACTTTAGAATTGGTTTGACATTGGTATTCCAAGGTATCGAAATTCCATGGAAAGTTTTCGAAATTTTTTGAAGGTATGGCAAAAGAATGTAAGCAACTACAGTACAGGCAAAATAAACAAATGCATATATCGTCTTGAACTGTGCTGAATTTATAAATTTTCAAGTATTAAATGTTTTTTAAACTTTCGAAAATGGTGGATCAGATGTAATTTTTAAAACTGTGTTTCAAAATGTATAAACTCAACACAGTTTAATGTTCAGGTTACTTCTGAGCTACTGTCAAAGTTTTAGCTCAATCCATCTTTTGAGTACTGACTGAATGTCGAATATGACAATTTTGTATGAGAGACTGTAGATGAATTCAATATTTTCGCCACGAATAACCTAAAAAAGCCAATACTCACAACGCCAAAATAAAGCTTTTTGATTAAAAATCAAATCCTTTAAAGAAATCTTAAATATAAATGTTGGACAACTGTTATAAGAAATGTGAAGGGAATTTTGATGAAATTTCCAAGAAAATATTGAGAAGCGTTTTAAAAAAATAATCGGAACTCTGTCTCTGCTAAGTGAATGCAGATAGGAACACACTGTTTGAGCAAGCAGTATATTGTGAATATTTTCCTTCGAATTTTATTTATATGGTTTGATTCTTCGACAAATATTTTATTCGACGAGTCCTGCATTGCGACTTTAATCGAATAATTAAAATATTTGTAGAAAAGAATAGATAAATAATAGTTTCAGCAGATTAACAATATGTCATTAAAAGTAAGCTTTACGTGCCGCAAGATTTCACCCTTTATTATTGAATAACATTTTAAAAATATGTCGAGGAATCTACTAAATTTCAAAACTTAGATAAACTCTGTTATCACCAAATACAATAAATTAAAATATTCAAAACATCATGAACAAAAATCTTAAATTGGTAGCGTTGTGAGTAGGTTATGTACTGATTTTTTTTTTTGGTGGAGCTGCATGACAGCTTGTTTGTCAATGCTGAAACCTTTCTCAACATTCCTCATAACTAGGACGAATACCATGGTCACACCAGCATATACCAACCACGCGAGCTCCATTTGAAGTATTAGATATTTCATCTTCGTATTTTATAAAAGATGTAGAATTTCCCATGTCATAGTACCCATCCCTACAATATTGCACCCAACAACTTTAAATCAATTTCAAATTATGTCTAAGTAGATTATTATATAATTATTTCAAACACTTCCTGGAAACGACGTTCAGAATACTGTCTATGTTGAAAGTTCTGAAGTTTCCTCCAGAAATGACTCTTAAATTACTAGATGCATTTCATCAATACTGTACTGTGAATAGTTCAATTATTACAATTACCTTTTGGGGATGGCATACAGGCCCATTATGCAGTCTATGTCGACAATTAGTGGTACTGAAGTCAACTCCAACATATATTATGATTTCAGAAATTTACCTGATTATAAGTTCACTAATCTATGAGTCTTGAGGTTTTAATATTAATATAGTTGAATATAAGAAGATAATTATATTTCAAATTCCTACTAAATAAGTGAACAAAAATAAGTAAATGGAATTAATAAATCAACTTTTTACAAAAAAAAAAAAAAACAGCACGATACATTTTTTTTGTGCACTTGCCTGCTAGTTAATTCCTATGTAGGCCCTCTGCTTCCTAATCTCGATTTTTATCTGGTAAATTATTGTACCCCAAACGAAACCTAGGTTCCTAGGCGTAGCCAGGGAGAGGGCAGGTGGAGACGAGTGCCTCCCCGACTGGGCAATCAAATTTAGCCTATGTGAAATGAATTCGGAATCGCAATCATCTCCACAAAAAATCAGTCAATCCAGCCTTTAGCCATTAGGAAATGGCCTCTGGGAAATTACCTCGAGGAAATTATCTCTGGAAAATTAATTTTGGGAGACAGCATCTAGAAGATACAGGAAAGCAATAATTTCCCGAAAAAAATAAGGGCAAAGATCAACTCAGGAAAATTGCATCTTTTAAATGGGCTCTAAAAATGGATTCAGAAAAGTAAATATTTCCCGGAAACAAGAAGGAAAAGATCTCTAGAAAATTGGTCAATCCGGGAGATGACTTCTGGAAAAAGGATTCCTGGAAATGGCGTCTGGGACATAGCATCAGAAAAATAGTTCCCGGAAAACAATCAATCGAACAAGAAGGACAAATATCCACTCTGAAAAATTAGTCATTCCGGAAAATGCCCCTGGAAAATGATTTCAGGAAAGTATAATTTTCCGAAAAAAAACGAGAACAGAGATCCGTTTTGGAAAATCAGTCATTCCGGAGGGTGGGCCTTTGAAAAATGGCCTCTACAAAATGGCCACTAGGAAATGAATTCTGAGAAACGCTTTTCAGCGAGTGTAGTGTAAAACTAAAAACCGATATGGTTGAGAATTTGAATAATGTCTATAGACTGGGAATCGATGTCTAATACAATTTTGAAATCCAAGAAGGCGGCTTCCCGTAGCCATGAGAAAAGATCCCTCCTCCACCCTAATTTAAATCCTGGCCCATGCCTAGATAATGTCTAGTTATGATATGTGGCGATTGAGTATATTTATCATCCTATTTAACTTAATACTTATTGCTTGCTCTCTACTTAGTGTTCTAAATGCACGTCCATTGACTGCTTTCGATGCTAGGTACCATTTCTTGCATTAGTATGACTGTGTCCCAAACGATTCCTAGACCAGACCGGGAATCTAACCCAGCCACCTCCAGCATGCCGCGCCTTTATCAACTGAGCTAAAAACTTACAATCGAAAAAAATCCGTACAATTCCGAAGAGATAGTGTTTCATTTCAAATAAGAAATATATTAGGGAAAAATCCTGGGGGGGGGGGCCTACAGAATTCTGGAGGGGGCCTGGCCCCCTAGGCACCCCCTGCAGTTACGCCAATGATTGTCTTCGTTTGCTGCTGCAGTGGGAAAAAAAGTGTCCGAAACGCGAAAGAATTCTATATCTCAGCTCGGAGTGGAACGATTTCTGTAAATGTTACGTTAGCTTGGAGGAAAATTTTCAAGGAATCGAATGGACGTGGTTTCATTGGCCGCACAGAACTGCTTGGGGAGCAAATGAGCTAGTTTTGCCCTGGTTCCTCTAATATTTCCTTGTTATTCAGACATTTCTTTGCTCAGTGTGACTCAAGCTCAACAAAATGATGCTAGTCCAATGTGATTTTTTTTTGGAGAATCGATTGTAGTTGGTTTTATCAATCGCACGGCTCTGCGAACAAAGACATGGTTGGTTTTACCCTGATTCCCCTAATATTTTCATGTTTTTCTTATTTTTCTTTACTCGGTGTGACTCAAGATCAGTAAAATAATGATAGTTCTTTTTAAAATTTTCTCGGAAATTGATTGAAATTAAATTTAGATCATAGAAATGTACGGTTTTACCCTGATTCCCCTAATAGTTTTGTGTTTATCATAAATTTCTTTTTTTTTCTTCCACCACACAGCTCTGTGAACGAAGATATGGTTGGGTGTACCCCGATTCCCCTAATATTTTTGTGTTATCCAGAGATTGCATTGTTCGGCGTGACTCAAGAACAACAAAATGATGCTAGTCCTATGTTAAACTGCCTGAAAAATCGATTGGAGTTGGTTTCATTATTCGTGCGGCTCTGTGAATGAAGATATGACTGATTTCACCCTGATTCCCCTAATATTGTTATGTTTTCCAGAAATGTGTTTGCTCGATGTGATTCAAAAACTACATAATATAGCTAGTCCTATGTGAAGTTTCCTGAAAAAGTTAGTCCTGAAATAAGGTTAGTGCTATGTAAACTTCCTGGAGGCTTGATTGAGGTAAGTTTCACCACTCAGTGAATGAATATATGACACATTTTACCCTGATTCCCCTAATATTTTTTGCTGTAGAAACACACCGAACAAATAAAAATTTTTATCACACAAAAATATTATGGAAATGAGGGTA
The DNA here is from genome assembly GCA_034211315.2 of Aedes japonicus. Lineage (NCBI taxonomy): Eukaryota > Metazoa > Arthropoda > Insecta > Diptera > Culicidae > Aedes > Aedes japonicus. Next base: position 109,598 of record JASCZW010000437.1, on the reverse strand, counting down.
AAATCGGCCATATCTTCATTCACAGAGTCGTACGGTAAGTGAAACCGACTCCAATCGATTTTTCAGGCAATTTTACGTAGGACTAGCCTCAATTCGTTGATCTTGAGTCACTCCGACCAAAGAAATTTATGATAAACACAAAACTATTAGGGGAATCAGGGTAAAATCAGCAATATCTACGTTCACAGGGCCATGTGGTAAATGAATTAAATTTAAATCGATTTTCCTGGAAATTTCACATAGGACTAGCATCATTTTGTTGATCTTGAGTCACACCGAGCAAAGAAATTTCTGAACAACAAGGAAATATTAGGGGAACCAAGCAAAACTAGCTCATTTGCTCCTTAAGCAGTTTTTTGCGGCTAATGAAACCAATTTCATTCAATTTCTAGGAAATTTCCCCCCTAGAATTGAGGTAATATTTACAAAAATCGTAAAATATACTCCGAGCAAAAATACTCCGAGCTGAGATATAGAATTCTTTCGCGTTTCGGGCACTTTTTCCAATGTGCACTGGTTGAAGCTTTTTTTCACTCCACACAGCCACGAATTTCAAAACTGCTAATAATCATCGATTCACTCGCGACAAAGCGGACAAACACTCAAACTTAATAATTTATGTCCGGATTTCACAATACTACCACTAGTAAGCAAAGCTAAGCTGATGTGTAACTCTTCTTTCGAGTGCGGGGGCGAAGCACAAAAATCCAAAAAAATGTGGAAATACTACCGACACTCGGGACACATTTCGGGAGGGAATCGGTTATATTCACTACGTCTTTCGCAAAACACGCCTATATTTAATGATTTCACAGTTAGTGAGATTTAAATTACGAATTATTGTTTGATTTATTTTTCACGAAAACGACGCAGCAAAAACAAAACACGTCAGTTTAAAAGCACGGCTTGCTGCGATCTACAATTTTAGCCTTTTTTGCTGTACGAATAATGTCCGGACACCCTGAAAGAACAGTTTCCGTACATCAATTTTACATTGTTTGTATTAACAACTTTTTCTCAACGATAATAGAATATATAAATTTATTATTCATCAGCTCATGGGACATGAATCCCACAGAGAGAAAAGAAAGAAACAGGAATTCTCTCACCTTCAGAGAGAGAGAATTCGCACCAGACCTACCGCGTGCTCTCTATTTTGTCAATCGCTAGAGTAGATAGGAGAGCAAGAGGCTAGACCTTACATGAGATAAAGGTTGTCATACAGACACACTGCTTTTGTATCAGTAAGTCATTATAATGGAAGTGCTCGGAGGCTATTTAATATCTGACAAATGTTTGTATGACTGATCCAAAAAATCGGGAGAAATTGTCTCTTCAGGTTGAGAAACCAAAGGTAAGTAAATCCTGATTGGGAAGTGGTGACGACCCCCTAGATTTCTCACTCCCATTCAGAAAAGCTGTCAGCATCTGCTAACAAACGATACCCCGAATTCCAACAACAGAACTATGAAATAAATGATGCTTAACTTTTCTCATTTCACCTTTTCCTAATTCAACTGATCAATCAGCATCACATCGCAGCCAATTTTGCAACCAAATTGTAACATACACATTCTTTTAAATTCCTCGCCTCCTCCACTCAGGAGCGACCGCGTTCTCACTACCCTCTGACCACATCCAGTCGCTGGTCAAATTCTACATGTTAACGACTCCATGAATTTCACACTCTAATTTTTCCGTAAATCATTTTTCGACAATAAACGAGCGCCCGTTTTGGTCAGTTCTATCTCATGCCCGTGCCGAGGCCGTTTGCGTGCGAAATGTTTGTTTTTTCCATCGTTAAATTTTTAAGCCCCGGCCATTCCGACGCTGGGACAGATGGACTCCGGTGCAGGTGTGGATGATGGGCCGAGATTTTCCGGCTCGCTCGCTCGCGTGCAAATCTCTGGCTTATGTAATTTACGAGATTAACCTCCATCATTCGCCACAACTGTTATTAGATAAATAAATATATCAACTTTTAATGGAAATAATGAACCGGGCAATGCCGCTCCACCGGATAATGGGGGCACTTTTCGGTAACGGTCCCGCCGGGGTGTGATTCCAAATGCCCCGTGAATGATTCATGGCAGCGCTGAGTGCCGTCCAATGGTTATGGGATTTTATTGGAAATCAATTGAGTTAAATGATTGCTAACTGGACTATTAGGAGGACCGATGAGTGGCATGCTGGAATTTATGATCGTTCGCATTGTTAAGTTTTCCTAACGAATGGAACGAAATTCAGACTTCGGTTGGTTTGAATGCTTCGGGCGGGCCGTGATTAGTGAGTTGAAAGCAATTGGTGGCGAACGGAATGTCGATTCGAGTTGAGTGCCCCTAGCGATGAAAAGGTAATTTTAAAAGTTATTATTTGAGCTGCTTCGAAACGAATGTTGAAATTTGAATACGGTTTGAAATTGTATTGAGAGGCGGAATTGTTCGATTAAGTTTACTCTTAAAAAAGCTCGAATAGTACGCTGAATGCAAGTCGTTAAGTATGGTCAGTTGTCTGCCTTTAATTTAGAAATGTTTACTAGCTACGAAAGTTCTTGTTTTATTTATATTTTTCTCCATACAAAAAAGTTATAAAAATACATAGGGTAACGGGATGTTTCCTTTATCCGGCCTATGTACAAAATATGTCATTATTTCGGCGATAATCAACAAAACCATGTTGCTATCAAGATGACCGATTTATTTCAAAGCAATTTAGACATATTTAATCATTTTATAGTTGTTATCTTCCGCGTAATTTACGATTTCTTCAACTTTTTAGACACCATGACTTTACTGGTTAAGCAGAGCAGATTTTCTACACGATCTTCGAATGATCTAAATATGTCGAAATTGAACCTATTAACCAAATAATACAGCCAAGATGTACTGAAAACAATCACAGGTTATAAATTAACAGGTCACATAGGTAAAATAGCAATGATTGTACATGAAACCCATAGACCCAATGTTAGGAACATATTTTTTGCTAGGTTCCCAACTATGGCCTGTTGTTTGGAAAGCGTAGTAAACATGTTGTTATTGGTAACATTTACTATAAACATGTCTGAGTTTCGGTTGAATGTTTTTCATATGGCTCATCTCAACACAACATAAAGTAACAAAATCTGTGTAGAGTGAATTATAATGTTTTGATTGTTGAATTGCCGCTAAATTATACGTTATAGTCACTGAAGTATTTCTTAGCAGTTTAAGTATAGTTTGATATGTGAAGTTGTTTGTTGGGTATAGCGAATACAGCTGGCAACGCGTTGAATCAGAAAACCAGAAAAAAAATCGAAAGTTGGCAACATTTAATAAAAGTCTTATCGAATGGGACGAACTTGCATCCATGATTAGACCCAATTTGGTACCCATAGACCGATATTACATCCGTATCCCTCGAAAGTTTCTGACTTTATAGAATGAGTTGTGTAACTTTTCATGATACATACTACCAGATGGCTTGTTGAACAAATCTAGAAGGGGGCCAGATTCGGAAAATTGGGAAATGCGGGAAAAATGCGGGAATCCAAAATATGCGGGGAAAAGTCGGGAATTTCAAAAGCTATCGGGAATTTTTGTCATATGGAAGGAACCATACTCACACCTTTTTCAAATGATTTGAGTAGCGTTTTTGTCGTTTACTCGGCCCAACGATCTTATTAACGGAATGAAACTGTATTTTTTCTGCAAATCCAGTATTGCTGAAGAAGACATATGGATGGCCCGGTTGTCAACTTGAAGGCGTTCAAAGAATTGACCGGGGAAGTCCTCAACATCGCTGTGGCATGCACGTCGTACCCAATTCCTTTAAGGAATTGTGGATCACTTTCTGCTGGATTTGTTCATCCTTAACGTATTTCTTAGGGCATCTTCAGCGTCGGTCTATTTTTAGAACAACTTTATACTTGCAAACTTGAATAGAACCAGCTAAAAAAGACCAACCTTTCGTTTTCCACACCGGTGTTGTTTTTCTTGTTATTAAACCCACCAACACCTATCATCCTGTCCGTCATTCAACATACAGAGATTAGAAGTTTTGTTTTTTCAGAGACCGCAGATTTTTCACAAACTTTTTGCCATGGTTTGACCAAATATATAATAGCCCTGTTTGTCTGTCCGGTGACTAGCCAACCAGACGCAGCACGCGGGGAAATTCTTACAAAAATAAAATATTTGGCACTTTAATTCTTTTTTACTATCAGATACAGAAAACAAAACCAGTGACAACCTTAGACAACCAGACACAGCATTTGATGAAAAAAATCACAGACAACAGACGTTGAAAATTTTGATTTTTTTAATGCAGAAAAGAATCTATCACTCTTAGACAACTGAATGCAGCAGTTGCTGGATATAACACAGACAACAATAAAAAACGCCGTCGTTCGACAAGCGGCCCCACACGTCAAATACGACATGAGCGCTGCCGTGACCTATCGTCAATCTACTGATTTTTAATTCAACCACTATAATCAGTAAACGATGGAAACTGTATTGAGTGTCATATCAGTTTGTCTGTGCCGAGAAGATCGAGCTGACTTGGAGGATGCTTTGTTGTTTAATTTTGACATTTCGTGTCGGTCACCATCCTCATCGCAGCCAACTTCACTCCGATGCAAATTTGAGTTGTTTTCACCCTTTTCACCCACCTCAATGGTTGTAGGCCAATATGAGTAAAGTGAACATCAGTGAACGCTGGGTAGTTCACATTTACACCCCGTGAAAAAATGTTTACTCTCTTGGTAATAAACTTTACCCGAAACTAAACCAAATTTGTAACGCAAATTCGAGAGTGTATAATTTTACTCAAATTTGAGTCATTGCGCCAAACATCCCGGTGGGTTGAGTGCGGTTTGCTCTATTTTTTGTCAACATTTCGTGAAGAAAAGAGAGAAAACTACCCTAAATTTGAGTACAAATTTCAAACGCTTGCTCAATTTTCGGTATTTATAATTTAAAAAAATGTATATTTTTCTTCCCATGCACACATTTTAGGTATTTATAACCCAAAATTTTGGCAATTGTTTTTTCTGTGTGTATATATAAAAATAGATTTCTGTCTATCTGTCTGTCTGTCTGAACCTAATAGACTCGAAAACTACTGAACCGATCGGCGTGAAATTTTGTATGAAGAAGTTTGTGGGGCCGGGAAAGGTTCTAATGATAGTTTGAGACCCCTCCTTTCTATGAAAAGGGGGGCTCCCATACAAATGAAAAACTCTTTTCTACATAACTCAACAACTCATCAAGTAAAAGAACCCAAATTTAACATGCAGAAGTTTTTTGAGGCAAAACATGTTTCTATGGTAGTTTCAGACCCCTCCCCTCTCTGAAAAGGGAGGCTCCCATACATATGAAACAGAAGTTTCTGTATATCTCAAGAACTAATCAAGCAAATGGGACCAAATTTAGCATGTGGGGTTTTCTGGAGGCAAAAAATGTTTCAATGGTGGTTTGAGACCCCTCTCCTATAAGGGGGACGGTCATACAAATGAAACTGAAATTTCTGCATAACTCTAGATCTAATAAACCAAATGGAACCAAATCTGGCATGCGGGGATTTTAAATGCAATAAATGTTTCTAAGGTTGTTTGAGACCCCTCCTCTTTCTCTGGTAGGGAAGGGGAGGAGGGCTCCCATACAAATTAAATACAAGTTTCTGCATTACTCAAGAACTAATCAAGTAAATGGAACCAGATTTGGCAAGTGGAGGTTTTTGAAGGCAAGAAATGTTTCTAATGTGACTCGACACATTAGACCAACGTGAAAATTAGTATGAAGGGGTTTTTGGGGCTGGGGAAGATTTTTATGATTGTTTGAGACACCTATTTTCTCAGGCAGGCGGGCTATCATATAAATGAGACACAAATTTCTTCATAACTCGATAACTAATCAAGTAAATCGAATCAAATTTGGCATGTAAGGGGGTTTGAAGGCAAAAAGGTTTCTATGGTGGTTCAAGACCCCTCCTCTTTCTGAAAGGGGGATGATGCTTTCATACAAATGAAACTCAAATTTGTGTATAACTCGAGAACTAATCAAGCAAATGGAACCAAATTTGGCATGTGGGGGGTTTTGAAAGCAATGATTTCCAATGATTTTAATATTTCCCAATTATATTAAATTTTATTTCATTTAGTTGCAAGCGTAGCAGCGCACGCACCGGGTTCAGCTAGGGCAACTATACGTTGGGCAACTACACGTTGCTTTGTCACGGTCTCGGAACCCTTATCAGGTAAAATTTCACATCGAACCTAATTCACAGCAAGGACATCTATTGAGGGATGGTCGTCAGTTTACACGCAATGTGGTCTTCACCGAAGTTTTTCAGATGTAAATATAAGCATCTCATTTAAACGATATTAGATAATGCTGATTTGTAATTTGGCAGCGGAAAAACATGAGTCGAAACCGGCAGGGTCACGTCCTGGAAGACGCCCCAATGTCGACCGTGGTTGGCCGCATCGGCCAACAAAAGCTGTTCTAGGACTACTTTGGCGACACACCAACCTATGCAAGAAGCACTTTCCACGTCGTTTCAACATGCCAAGGAGATGTTCCTGGACATTATGACAACTAGAATCAACTGATGGATTTTTTCCAGTTGTTGCGATGCAGCTGGAAATGTAGACCTGAGTCCGTTACAAAGGTACCCTGCAGCCTAACGGATGTTGGCGTAGTATTTCTCAGCTAGTTCTCTAAACGAAAACTTGAGGGTTGGTGACCTTGAGGATTTTATGCAAATCTATCCTGAAGCCTTACGGCCGCAGTATTTGCTATCCCCAACACCGGGAGAGGTAAAGAAACTGATGAACGAAAATGCTTCCCAAACAATATAGAAAAATCGTATAAATTCAGTGAACTTCCTATTAGCTCAGAAAACTCTTATCAGAACCTAGGTATACTTCATAGAAATTCAGAAAACCTCCCCGAGGTTTTGCTATTCTTCCTGATATTAAGGGAACGTCCCAAACAATCAGGAAACTTTCCAGAAAATCAGAGATGTTCCTAGAAATTAAGTGTTCTTTCTAGAAGTTTACGGAACGTCCGTGAAATTCAGATTGTTTCCTAGAAATTCAGGAAATTTTACATAAATTCAGGGAGCTTCACATGAGTTCAGGTAACTTCCCATAAGTAAAAGGTTCTTCACAGGAGTTCAGGCAACTATCCAGAAACTCAGGGAGGTTCCCAGAAGTTCAGTAAACTAATCAGATTTGTTTGGGTACTTCTCAGAGGCAGAACTTAAAAATATTATATTCAATTCTCAAATTGCACCCTAACTGAGTCAAGATATTAGTCATAACGCACTCTTCCTCTCGAACATGAAGTAGACACAAATTTGCCCTCATGAATCTCTTGTGCAAGATGAGTCAACTTGTTTTGTGTTGCTTTACGTTGATCATTCATTCGTTCCAAAAAGCAGTGAATGTACGTAAGCGCAAACAACTCATAAAATTTCAACGTTCTACCGTGAAGACGAAAGAACAGTCATTCATTTGGAGAATCAATGAAGTGAAAAAAACCAAAACTTCTCGAATCGATCCTGCAAATGCCTTTTCTCGAACAAATACCCCTAAACTTTGTAGTGATTTCGGCCATTGCTCCGCCTTTTGGCTTCCTTTGCCTTCAGCTATGTTCGGGAATATTTGAATTCCTGTGGCAGAAAAAATTACTCACGAACGCGAAAATGAATGACTGGTTACCAGAACATTCAGTCAAGCAACCAAAATCTCTTGAGGCTTGAATAGCCGTGTGCTTTGCTGTGGTGTGAATGAGTTGTGTGGAACAAAAGGACAACGGAATGACTGAGCACAGCAAAATAAGTAAACACGAATATATTGCGTGACTGATAGAACGAAATAAAGAGAGCGAAAATTGTACACACTGAATATTTTTTTTACTCATCGTTCACGACGGGTGTCAATTTTTTCGAGCTCTGCTCAGAGGCTCATATAACTGCTCAAGATGTTCAGGGAACTTCCCAAAAGTTCAAAGGACTTTCCAGAAAATTTTGAATTGGAGAACTTCCCATAAATTCAAAAAGCTGTCCAGAAATTCATGAAGCTTTTCAAAAGTATGTGGATCTCCCTGGAGGTTCAGAGAACTTCTCAGAATTTCATGAAACTTGCTAGAAGTATACAAAACATCTTAGAAATATACAGAACATCATAGAAGCTCATGGAACTTGTAGGAGTTCGAGGAAGCAAGGTGCAAGCAGAGCACTACAAATGTTGCTCTACTTGAGAACGTTTGTGGATGAAGCCAGGAAGCAGGAAGAAAGAGAGGTGAATAAAAGTCATCCGAATTTCGTCGGTGTTCGAAATTCGGATGACTTTTATTCAGCTCTCTTTCTCAAATAGAGCAACATTTGTAGTGCTTGCTGTTGAGGTTGATGCGGGGCACCATAAGATCCTGGGACCAAAGCTGAATTTTATCTTCACGTCTGCAGCAGTGGTCGAGTCGTTTCCCAGATCAAATCTCCTATGACTTCGTTTGTTTTTGACGATCTTTTGTTTCGGGATTTGTTAGAGCCGCTATGGAGAAAATTGTTAAGCTCAAGAGACTCTTCCAGAGAAAATAACATCGGTTGGACAAATTGTGGCTAGAAATGATTGATCATTCCAAGAAGGAGCTGCCAAATTTGATAAAAGTTGTTGAAAATTGGCTCATCCTGTCGCACAAAAATGCAGATTTTCAATAAATAGAAAGTTTCTGGTGGTGAACCAAACTGTAAGAAGTTTGAGAGGTCAGGGATTTGTCTACGAACTGTCAACAACGCACGTTTCACTCGAAAACCTCACATTCGAGTTCGGGACATTGCTACGATTAATAGCAATCGCGTACGCGCTCAGGATATTTTTCGCTCAGTTTCACGCTTAATAACTCCTCAAAAGCCACCCGTCGATAGTGGCCAGTGTTTAGCAGTGATAAACATCACAATCTTATCGGAATCGGTGAATTTTAGTGTAATTAAAAGTGAATTATATTGCGAACTAACTGCTTCTACCGCGTGTGTACGGCAAAACAACAGTCGCTTATTGTGCTATCCTACCGCCGTTGCAGTGATAATTGTGCTTCGCTACTGCCGCCGTATCTGCCGGCTGCTGTATACGGATGCTGTGTGTGGTTTTATTGTTAGGCTTTCTGCTAACCGGTCGCAGTGTAGTGTGCTGACCCGACCACAAAGGGGTGCAAAAGTGCGAACAAAAACCCCTCTGAAGTCGGATCCCTTCATTGTTGGAAAATCGGTAGAGAGTGCTGCTGGTGGACCAATTGAGGGAGCTTCGACTGAAGCGCAAGGAACACAGTACACGCTTAAGATAAGAAACCCAGCTCAGGTCGAAAAGCTTTTGAAATTATCCTCCCTTATCGATGGTACGGAAGTTGTTGTACAACTGCACCCAAATCTAAACCTTAGTCGTTGTGTCATCTCGTGCTTTGAGGCAATCCGTATGGAGGAGAAGGATGTTTTACGTAATCTTAGCGGTCAGGGGGTCATCCGAGTTCAACGAATCTCTCGAAAAGAACACGGTCAGCTAGTGAATACATCCGCCTTGATTCTTACGTTTAACAAGTGCAACTATCCATCGCAAGTAAAAATCGGTCTCCTTCGTGTAACTACCCGTCCATATTATCCGAATCCGCTTTTATGCTACGGTTGTGTTCGATACGGTCATCCCCGTGTCCGCTGTCCAGGTCCGAAACGCTGCCTGAATTGTTCTACCGAACATGAGTTGTTGGAAGGTGTAGAATGTGAAGCTGCTGCCCATTGCATTAATTGCGGTGGATCTCATCGCCCGAATAACCGTCAATGTCCGGTTTACAAGAAGGAAATGGATGTAATCCGGATGAAAGTTGACAAGAATCTCACGTACCCCGAAGCCCGTAAGCGAGTTGAAGCAGGATTGGAAAACTATGCCGCAGCCGCATCCCAGAAGACAGAAGACCGCAAGAAACTGGAGGAAATAGAAAAAAAGATGCAGGATAAGGACAAACAAATTTCACAGCTGCTCGATGCAATGAAGAAGAAAGACGAAAAGATCGAAAAACTTTTGGCCCACATCAAGATGAATCGACCACAAACTCAGCAGTCCCAACAAACTAAGTTCAGTGTACCGACCCCACCATCAGCTATTCAGCCATCACCGATTCAACCATCATCGATTCAAAGAAACCAAGCTGCAGGCAGATTACCCGGAGACTCTCATGTTGTCGGATCATCAATGCAGCTCAGAACTAGATCGCCCGCGACAATCGAACCTCGAGACAGCAACAACCGTAAGAAAAAGAAAAGACACAGCAGAAGCAACAACACCTCGTCCGAACGACAAAGCCCACCATTGAAGAAAACTGCCGAAGACGAAGATACATCCGATCAGGAGGCTATAGAAATAGATGAAGAGTACGAGATCGAAGAAACGCCTCCTAGCCAGCATCTTCGATAAGAACAACCCTAAAGTACGTCTACCGACCAACAATACCATCCTGTCAAGCGAACCAAACAACAACAACGATCGATTTGAAGGGTGGGAAAGTGTAGTACCCCCTTCACTCTCACTAAAACGAGCGCAACAGGCTGGAGGATCTGTCCGGGACGTCTTACCCCAACCCGTTGATGGTGAATCCCCCTTTTCGGTCGATCATGAAGCGACTGAATCACACAATACCAACCTACCTACCATTGCACCATCTCGTTATTTACACAACGCAACCAACAACCGTAGTCAACAGCAAAACCAAGAAGCATCATCATCGCAACCTCAACCAACTATCGCAGAACGAACCGGAAGTGAACCAGTATCCCACAATCGGTGAGGGGAGGGAGAGCGTGAAGTAACCTCCCCCCTCCACGGAATGGGAGTGGATGTCCGGGGGGACGAGAGCGGGATCAGTCGGATTATTTCGGATTTTATCAGACGGATCGCACACACGGATGGATCCAGCAACCGGTCTATCTTCAGTTATAGATCTCTCGATATGCTCAGAGATGCTAGCATCCAGGTTTATCTGGCGGACACTTCCGGATACACACAACAGTGATCACTTTCCGATTACGATTTGTTCACCTGAATGCTCAGAAATTAGAACAAAGCGAAGAAGGTGGCTCTACGACCAAGCGAACTGGGCATCGTTTGAAGAGTTAACTGCTAACAGCATCAATCCGGACGAGGAGATTAGTGTTGATGAGTTCATCGATCGGATACTATTAGCGGTTATAGCTAGCATCCCACGAACATCAGGACGAGTTGGTCCTAAATCGGTCCCGTGGTGGAATCCAGATGTTGAAACGGCGATTAAAATACGAAGAAAACGGCTTAGAGCAATGAAACGTAGCAGAGCAGCAGGGTCGAACACAGCGGATGCTTTGAAACAGTTCCAGGAGGCGAAGGCAACAGCTAAACAATTAGTGAAGGACGCTAAAGAACGATCATGGGAGGACTTCGATGGAAAAATATCTCCAAGTAGCACTACGGCAGAAATGTGGCGAACGATGAACATTCTGAGAGGAAAGCGTCAGCACAGTAAGGCGGTTATTAGGTGAACCGACGGGTACACGGATAAGGCGGAAGAAGTGGCAGAAGAATTGGCTCAACACTACTGTGAGAGATCGGCGACCTCTAGCTATCCCCCACTGTTTCAAACAGCGAAGGAAAAAGCGGAACGTAATCGCTTGGACTTTCTTTCAGATACCAACGATATTTATAATTCGGACTTCACCCTGGATGAGCTACTGTGGGCACTCGACAGAGGGCGAAGTGTCTCTACAGGTCCCGACTCAATAGGGTATCCGATGCTTAGACGTCTACCCGTATCCGTCAAGATTGCGCTACTTAAGCTGCTAAACAGAGTCTGGCGTAGTGGTGTATTCCCCCTCAGCTGGCGAACCGGAATAATAGTGCCAATTCCGAAACCAAATTGCTCCGACTCAGGACCGGCAGCTTTCCGACCTATTACACTGACCAACTGTATCGCGAAAGTGTTCGAGCGTATCGTAAACCGCAGATTAACGACTGAGCTGGAGTCGAACGGACGGCTAGACAAGAGACAACACGCTTTTAGAGCTGGGAAAGGTGTCGACACATATTTGGTGGAGTTGGATAGAACACTGCCCAATCGCGACGAACACTGCCTAATAGCATCACTCGATCTGTCGAAAGCGTACGACACAACTTGGAGGTACGGCATCCTGCGCACGCTAAGGAAATGGCAGATTGGAGGACGCATGTTCAACATATTGAACAGTTTTCTCGCCGACAGATCGTTCCGGGTAAACGTTGAAGAGCACCTATCGCGTGAAATGCTGTTGGAGAACGGAGTTCCTCAAGGGTCAGTACTCTCGGTCACATTATTCCTCGTTGCCATGCAGCCGATCTTCAGAGTGGTACCGGAAACAATTACCGTTCTCCTATACGCGGATGATATATTGTTGGTGGTTCGAAGAAACAAAGAGCGGCCTTTGTACCGCGATTTACAAGCTGCAGTGAAAGCTGTCGACAAATGGTCTAAGAGCGTCGGATTTAAAATTTCTGTGGCAAAATCAAACATTTTCTATGGAAGCCCCAACGCCCGTCGAGAACCCAGCAGCGATATCTTCATCGACCGAGTAGCTATACCGAAAACGAATAGGATTAAAGTTATCGGTGTCACTCTCGACCGGTTACTGTCCTTCAAACAGCATTGCAAAGCTGTTAAAGCAACATGTGAATCTAGGCTACGAATTCTTAAGTTGATTGGTGCAAAGACTCCTCGAGGACAACGCAACTCTCTTTTATGCATTGGATCAGCAATTGTCACATCGCGACTTCTTTACGGCATTGGGCTCGTCAGTAGAGCGAAGGATTCGGTGGTGCAAACGCTGGCCCCTATCTACAACCGGATGGTCCGATTTGCCTCAGGAGCGTACGTCACTAGCCCGATTCCAGCGATTATGGCTGAGGCAGGCACATTACCGTTCGACCTTCAGGTACAGCAAGCTGTGATTCGAGTAGCATTCCGAATGCTGGGAAAGACCATCGAAATGTCGATCTTCCAGTTGTGCAAAGAGTGTCTGACTGGCTTAGGATAGTTGATATGCAACTTCCTAACATCGCCGTTCGAATGCGGTTAACAAATCGAATGTGGTATGAGCCCAAGCCATATATTGTGTGGGACGTGAAGCGACAGGTTAAAGCTGGAGATTCACCCGATAGAGTGCGTCCCATAGTACAGGAGTTGCTGGCAAACCGCTTTCATCAAGCTACGGCTATTTTCACGGACGGATCTAAGCGTGGAAATACAGTTGGTATAGGAGTTTTTAACAGCACACTGCAGAGAGCGTTAAGTCTTCCGCCACAATGCAGTGTTTTTTCGGCAGAAGCATATGCGATAAAATCGGCTATCAATGCGGCGGGAACAACACATCAGCTAATCATCCTCTCGGACTCTGCAAGCTGCCTTTCGGCTATAGAATGTGGTAAATCACAACATCCGTGGATACAGGAAATTGAAGACCTAATACGGAATCGTCCGATTTACCTTTGTTGGATTCCCGGCCACAACTTTTTTGAAAATAAGGGATGGCCTAACCGGCATCCACGGTAACGAAGAAGCAGATCGGCTCGCCAGCGAAGGCAGAAATAGCGTACCAATCAACGTTGCTGTCCTAAAAGAGGATGCCATTAAGGCAATGAGACAAGCTATTCATCAACAGTGGGAAGAACGTTGGAGGCAGCTTACGGAAATTAAATTATTAGAGATCAAACGTGAAACAAAAAAGTGGATCGATCAGAATAACTCCGCTGATCAGCGGGTACTCACTCGACTGCGCATCGGTCATACACGATTGACACATGATTTCCTGTTGAAGAAATCTTCTCCACCAATATGCGAGTGTTTTGGGACAGTTGTGGATGTTCTGCACATAATCCTGCACTGCAGAAAATTTGAAGCGGCCAGGACAAAATGTGGTATCGATAACTCGAGCCTTTACACAGCGCTATGCAACGACGATGAAAACGAAAAGCGATTGCTGAAGTATCTGCATGATTGCAACATATATCAGAAACTATGAAAAACGAAGACAGAAGCATATTTTAAGAACCCGAAGGACAGGAAGAAAAACAGAAGTGTATGAAAATAAACATCAAAAGAAATGAAAAAGGAAGACGATAGAGAGGAAGAAGTCGTGAAATAGCTCAATGGAGGAAACAAAATGTTGAAAAGGATAGTGAGGAGGAAGAAGATGGAGAAAAGCATGACGGACATGAAGAAGGCGGAGAGGAAGATTACAAAGAAGAAGACAAAGGAGATTAAGATAATGATAAGGAATAGGAGAAGAATGTGTTGGAGAGAAATATGACTGAGAACAAAATGACTGAGAACAAAATGACTGAGAAGAAGATCACGGGGAGGAAGATAACAAAACGGAAGAAAACAAAGAAGAGCATGACGGAACGAAGAATGATAAAAAGGAAGAAAACAAAGGGAAACAGGACGAAAATGAAGATGATGGAGAAGAAGATGGTGCAGAGGAGAAGAAGATACCGGAGTAGAAGATAACTGAAAAAAGCTGATGGAGAGGAAGATATTCAATAGGAAAAAAACGAAGAAAAGAAAGAAGAAGAAAAGAAGAAAACCAAGGAAAAACGTGATGGTGAAGGAGATGATGGAGAAGAATGTGTTGGAGAGAAATATGACTGAAAACAAAATGACTGAGAAGAAGATCATGAGGAGGAAGATAACGAAACGGAAGAAAACAAAGAAGAGCATGACGGAACGAAGAATGATAAAAAGGAAGAAAACAAAGGAAAACAGGACGAAAATGAAGATCATGGAGAAGAAGATGGTGCAAAGGAGAGGAAGATACCGGAGATGAAGCTGGCGCGGAAGAAGATAACTGAGAAAAAGCTGATGGAGAGGAAGATATTCAATAGGAAAAAAACAAAGAAAATGAAGAAGAAGAAAAGAAGAAAGCCAAGGAAAAACGAGATGGTGAAGGAGATGATGGAGAAGAAACAGAATATGTTGAAGAAAAGTGCCAACGAAGGTCATCATCTGGAGGAGCAATAACCAAGGGAAAAAAAGCTAAGTGAAATTAATTCATATTTATTATAAACACCACCCTTCACCTCATATTGTACACTCTACATTTTCACAACTGAAACTGACATGAATGCATCCGATGGATGTACAATGTCATTAATAAAAACAACAACAACAACAACTCGAAATACCTCGATCGCTTTACTATTTCTCTTCGATGTTATGCTTCTAGAAACTTGAAAGACCATTGACTTATATAAAGCTAAGTGTTCTCGATAGCAATATGAAAGACCTAAGCAGGTTTTAGATTTTGTTCTTAAATATACTATAATACGAGGGGGGCCTCTAAAATTTGGATAATCGCAAAATATCTCAGCCGCTAATTAATCTACGCTTAATCTTTTTTTTCTATCTTTTGCATCGAAATTCATCTACTCGCATTGCTTTCCATAATTATGCAGGAAATTTCAAAACTTCGCAAAATCTGCAACAACTTTTCTAAATCTTCTCAGTGGGCGCACATCTTGTAAAAGCATTTTTTTTTGCTGGATCTTAAGTATGCGGTCCTCTTCGCTATGATAAAGGTTTTTTTTAATGGAGATAACAAAACTGATACAAGCAAAATGTAGAACAAATGCATTAAAATTTTAAAATTGCTCAGTATTTCAAATAACATAACTTCTTCTTCTTCTTCTTCTTTCTGGTTTGCTTCGCCTCGCGAATCATATGTTAGGGCCACTGACTGTGACTATATGCCCTTCAAATAACATAACGGAAAATCAAACGGCTGCCCTTGTATTCGTGGTAAACATGTTTTTGTTGTATTTAAAACTTTTCAAAGGTCACTTTGACTGCAAACATGTAAAATCTCAGCTACAATTCAAGCTTCCATCGATTTGTCTTCCATCTGCACTCTACTATAGATGGTACGCAATCTTCTGTTCAAAGACACCAAGAGCGCATTTTTGTCCACGAGCTTGTTCCATGTCTCATGACCGCCTAATCAGTGTCTTGTAGATGATCAACTTCGTGGTATGGCAAACTTTATTCGATCAGAGCATCTTCCGGAGTTCAAAGTAAGCACAAATCCCTGCTATAATGCGTTGGGGACTGTTCATAAACCACGCAGACCGAAATTTTACACTTTCAACCCCCCCCCCCTTCCCCCATCGTAGACTATCGTAGACTTTTTCTAACCCCCCCTCCTTAAAGTCTACGTAGACTTTATCAAATTCATTTTTTTATTTAATTTATGGAAAATGTTCTCCAATATGTGGCTGTGGCGGTTTGAGGAACGGTTTATGAAATAAAACTCAAACAAACCTGATTCAGTAATACATCTTTATTTTGTTTCATAAAAATACTGCATAAATAAAAAATAACAACAATAAATCATGCAAATGCTAAAGATGCCCATACCATGGCTGCTTGAACCAATAATTAAAGTTCGTCAGCGGAAGTTTCTGATTTCGACAAAACGTGATTCTAACCATAGAACTTCCGTAGCTTGTTGAGTTCGATGTAGACACGGCGCTCCATCCTGCTTAAGGACAACGTTTTGGTCCTCGGAGAAGTTGGCCTTCACCCAGGGAAGCACTTGGTCCTTTAATATATCAATATGCACTTCGGTATTGATTTTAACTCCAGCATCAATGAAAACAGGCGGCATTTTCAAACCGTTGGAGGCCACCAAGCCAAACATCATGACACCAGCCGGATGTTTGGTTTAAAATTTGAATTTCACTTTTTCCGGAACGTTCTCCATTTTCTGCGGAGAAATGAACCGGTCCGTGCGGCTGTTGGAATAGCAGCGATGCTTAAAAGCTTTTCGTTGGAGAACAGGATTATCATTTTTTCCTACTTCAACAAGGAAAGTAATCTCTTGGAACGAGTCACTCGTAGTTCCTTGACCCGGTCCGTTATCATGTGTCGTTTCACTCTGGCTCTGGAAGATTGGCTTTCTTTGCAAGTTTTCTTATGGAACGCACCGGGTTGCGAGCAACTTTTGCATGGACCGATTTGATCACGTTCGGCGTGCGTGCAAAGCGCGGACGTCCGCTTCCCGGTTTCCGCTGCTTAGGACCATCCTACAGGGGCTTTTTTATGCGGTAAACTGTTGCCGAATGGCATCCTACCACCTTGGAAATCTCTTTCGGCTTCTTCTGGGCGAGCAACAAACTGGTGATCACTTCTTTCGCGAACATTTTGACGAATTTGCAATAAAACAAATCGAATGTTTGGATGCAGCACTTGAAAGTAAACATAAGCAAATACACTTTCGACAGAAACTAGTCCTAGCTACACGAATTGGGTTACGCAACTTTGAACATTTTCGCATTATTTTCTGCCGCACCCTGTAGTAGCACACTTGTTGCAAATAAGTCAATGTAGCTGCAATGTGACTCAGTTAAGTCACAATCAAGTTTCTGCATCCAATTATGACAGAGATGTGTTGCTTGGGTGGTTGACATCATAAACTTACTATTGAGTTGGTATCATGCATTCGATCTATTGATGTTGAAAAAACGAATAGAGAAACACAACGAACACACTAACATTATCATTAGCATTAAACCACGTTCACATTGCAACCTACATTACGATCTTGATAACAAACGCCAAGCACACATTTTTGGTGAAAACTAAAACCTGTCAACGTTAATTTCGGACACTTTTATTTATGTGTAGATTTTAAATTATTTCACGGATCGCTTAAACGTTTCACTCATGTGACAGCTGAAACTCTCCACTTTATTTCGTGGTACAACATGTTTACATTTTTGTTACATGTAATAAAATGGCGTCGAATCAAATGGACACGCATTTTTTACGAAAGGCGGCGAAATACGAGTTAATCGGTACGCGATCCTGCCAAGAAACTTAAATTCCCAAGAGTACCGTGTTATGTGTTTGCAAATCATTTGGCCAGTACTTGACTGTGGATCGAAAGGTTGGAAGTGGAACAAATCGAAAACTATACTCTCGAAAAATGGACAAGAAGGTGATAGCCATTATTGAGAAAAATTCCTATCTTTCTGTGCGAAATGTGGTGGGGAAGTCAAAATCATACGTACAAAAAGTAAAGCAGGAGCAAGGACTGAAGGCGTGCAAAGCGAAAAAGGTGCCCAACTGTGATGACATGCAAAAACTACACTACAAAAAGTCGTGCTATAGAACTTGACACCAATTTTTCGCAAACCTTTTCTTGTATCAAAATGGACGACGAAACATACGTACTCGCACACTTTAAAAAGCTTCAGGGTCTGGCTTTTTATACCGCAATGCAAAGGAATGCCGTTGTCAAGCATTTTCGGACAAAGAAGGTGTCCAAATTTTCGAATAAGTATTTGATTTGGCAAGCCATATGTAGTTGTGGTTGAAAATCTCTACCGACACTATCAATAAGGATGTGTACGAAAAAGAATGTCTGCAAAAGCGGTTTTTTTTTTTAACTAGTTCATTTATTTGGAAGGCTCAATTGCGTTAGCTTTACGGAGCCGATATTTAATTGTTTTTGTATAATTTGATGACTTAATACTAGTATTAGTAGGACTTGGGCCGTTTACTCGCGGTTTACCCGAGGTTAAAATAGGTGACATTTTTGGAGGATGGGTTGGACAGAGGAACATGGATATAGGGTTCTGCAATCTCATCAGATAGTTGTCGCCAGCACATATAACTTGGTGCGGAATGGTCAGGGCTCCATTTTTGTGTTCGGCCGGTTGTGGTTACCATTGGGCGACGATGAGACTCCTCAAGATGTCGGAACAAAACAAACACAAACTAATGAATAAAGAAAAACAAAAACACAAGCAGATTAAACTCTTATACTAGACATTTGAAGAAACACATAAATCGATTGCATATAGCACAGATCGCGCGATCCTAACACATCTCTTATAGGAACATAAGGTTGTCTTCCTTGGGCCTCTAGGGTATTCAAAAGTCGTGTTCTGGCGGCGTAATTATCCGTGCATTGCCAGACTGCGTGATCGATGTCATCATAACCGTTTCCACACCGGCAAAGATTGCTGTCCACGAGATTAATTCGGAAGAGATGTGCATCTAACTGGTAGTGGTTGGACATAAGCCTACTCATCACACGGATGAAATCACGACTAACGTGCAGGTCCTTAAACCACGCCCTCGATGAAACAATAGGAATGATGGAATGTAACAGCCGTCCTAGATTTCCGGTGTCCCAATCGGTTTGCCAACTCGAAAGGGTACTCTGACGTACTAAATGGTAAAATTCATCGTGTGAAATTTGTCTATCATACAAATCGCCTTCCTGGGCGCCCACCTTTGCGAGCGAGTCCGCTTTCTCATTGCCTGGGATTGAGCAATGTGATGGGACCCATACAAAGGCGATCGAATATGATCTTTCGACCAGCCCACTCATCTGTTCCCTTAGTTTTGAAAGTAAATAAGATGAGTGTTTACTAGGTTTCATCGACCGAAGAGCCTCAATCGAACTGAGGCTGTCCGAGAAGATGAAGTAATGGTCTGCGGGCATGTTGGAAATCATCCCCAATGCGAAGTTGATTGCTGCCAGCTCAGCAACATAAACAGAACAAGGTTCCTGAAGTTTGTGGAAGGCGGTAGAGTTTTCATTGAAGACACCGAAGCCAGTGAATCCATTGAGGCGAGACCCATCAGTGAAAAACCTTTTTCGGAATTGACGTGTTGGTACTTTTCAGTAAAAATACGCGGAATAATAATAGAACGAAGTTGATCCGGAATCCCATGAGATGCTTGTTTCATGGAAAGATCATAATGAACTGAGGAACTGCTATAGGTGAAGTGAGCGCGGGTTGGAGTATAGCAGGGAAGACACATATCCGACGATATGTAGTGGTGGTAAATTCTCATAAATCGAGATTGTGTGTTCAGCCCTAACATTTCTTCAAAATTGTCTATTACAAATGCGTTTTTCACTCCACATTTGATTAATATTCTGAGCGAAAGCTCCCAGAACCGATTCTGGAGGGGTTTTACGCCTGCCAAAACTTCAAGACTCATGTTATGCGTTGAGTGCATACAGCCAAGAGCAATACGCAGACAACGATATTGAATTCGTTCCAATTTTATAAGGTGACTTTTCCTTGCCGAGAGAAAGCAGAAAGAGCCATACTCTAGAAGAGAGAGAATAGTTGTTTTATAAAGAGTTATGAGGTCTCCCGGATGAGCACCCCACCATGTGCCACAAATTGAACGGAAAAAGTTGATCCTTTTCTGGCATTTTTGCTTCAAATACGTAATGTGGGCATTCCAAGTGCACTTTGAATCAAACCAGACCCCAAGGTATTTGAAAGACAACGATTGAGTAATGTTTCTGCCCAAAAGATTAAGCTGCAGTTGGGCTGGATACCGCTTTCGAGTAAACACTACCAGTTCAGTTTTCTGCGGTGAGAAATCAATCCCCAGACTCCTAGCCCAAGAAGATAGGTTATCTAGGGAATTTTGCAATGGTCCTTGCAAGTTGACGGCATGTGAGCCTCTTAAAGAAACCACACTATCGTCAGCAAGTTGTCTTAGCGTGCATTGTTCTGCCAAACAATTGTCAATATCTTTGACGTAAAAGTTATAAAGAGGGGGGCTGAGGCATGAGCCTTGGGGTAGACCCATGTAACTAATTCTGGAAGTGGTCAGTTCTCCAAGTGAGAAGATCATTTTCTTTTCTGACAACAAATTGTACAAAAAATTATTTAAAATTCCAGGAAGTCCACATCTCTGCAGATTTTCTGGCAGGATTTCAATGGAAACTGAATCAAAAGCCCCCTTAATGTCCAAAAATACTGAAGCCAATTGCTCCTTATGCGCAAAGGCCAGTTGAATATCTGAGGAAAGCAGCGCAAGACAATCATTTGTTCCTTTGCTCTTGCGGAACCCAAATTGTGTATTTGATAGCAAGTTATTCGATTCGACCCAGTGATCGAGCCTTCGAAGGATCATTTTCTCCAACAATTTCCTAATGCACGAAAGCATAGCAATCGGACGGTATGAATTATGATCAGACGCTGGTTTGCCAGGCTTTTGAATAGCTATTACTTTGACCTGTCTCCACTCAGGCGGTATGATGTTGTTTCGAAGTAAGGAATTAAATAGGTCCAGCAAGCGTCTTTTTGCGATATCTGGGAGATTTTTCAGAAGATTGAATTTTATCATATCGCATCCGGGTGAGGAGTTATTTGTTGATAGAAGAGCCATAGAGAATTCCAGCATTGTGAATGGTCTGTCTAGAGAGCCGCCGTTTGGAGATGTTTCTCGGAAAATATGTTTTGCTGGAACAGAATCCGACAGACCTTTTTCGCGAAATCGAATATCCATCGGTTGAAGTATTCATTACTCTCATTAGTAGATGAGCGGTTACGCATGTTGCGAGCTACCCTCCACAAGGTGGTCATTGAGGTTTCTCGTGAGAGTCCCTCGACAAAATTTCGCCAATAACCGCGTTTTTTGCTTTGACAAGTTGTTTTAGCTGTGTTTCAAGCTTTGAATATTCCTCGAAGTGAGTGGAAGTCATGTGTCTACGAAAAGCTTTGAAAGCGTCAGATTTTTGCAAATACAACTTTGTGCATTCATCGTCCCAGCCAGGTGTGGCTGGTCTCCTTTGAAGGGTGCACTTGGAACTTTTCTTTTTGTGCTTCAAATGAGCTTTTGTAGATCAGATCGGCAAGGAATCGATATTCTTCCAACGGTGGAAGTGTATCGACAGATTCAGTACCGATTGTTACCGCCGTTGCATATTTTTGCCAATCGATGTTCCTTGTTAGGTCGAACGGAACTCGAGATGGCTCTGAAGGTTGAGGGCCACACTTAATAGAAATAATGATCGGTAAGTGATCGCTACCATGGGGATCATTGAGGACTTTCCACAGACAGTCCAATGAGAGCGATCTGGAACAGAAAGATAGGTCGAGTCTGCTTTGGAGGTTTAGGTATGCGTGTCGCTTCACCAGTGTTCAAAATTGACAAATTGAAATCGTCACATAAATCGTAAAAGATAGCCGCCCTATTGTCATCATATAGGTCCCCCCACCCAGTACCATGGGAATTCATGTCACCCAGAATCAATACAGGGGACGGTAAAATAGAAACTAAATTCCAGAGTTGACTGCGGCTAATAGAAGTTCGAGGAGGAACGTAAACTGAAGCTATGCAAAGGTCTTTATTCTTTGCAGTTACTTGACAAGCGACGATTTCGACGCCTGAAAGAGCTGGTAGGGAAATTTTATAGAAAGGGTAGCACTTTTTGATCCCTAGAAGTACTCCTCCATAAGAATCGTCTCTATCCAGGCGTATAATGTTAAAATCGTGGAAGTTGAGTTCATTGTCTGAAGAAAGCCATGTTTCACAAAGAGCAAATACATCACAATCGGAATTGCGAACTAAAAATTTGAACGAGTCTAGTTTAGGCACCAGACTACGGCAGTTCCATTGTAGTACAGTGATCATATCTCTGACCTGATTCGATGAATTATCCATCGAAAGATATGAACGATGCAATGAGGGGCCAAGAAACAGTCAATTGCTTAAGGTATGATTCCAATGTCGGAAGCAAGGCAGAAACTAAGCTTCTAAGAGGGTCTTGGATATTGAACATGTTTAAGATGAATGCCACAATGTCCGAAAAAGCTATCAATCCTCGATCGGACTTGGATTCTTTTTGGAAAATTTGAGGATTAGCGTTTTTTTTTATTATTGTTATTCTTTTTTGGTAATGGCGGAAAGTCTCTACTGCATCCAGGAGTAGGTGCAATAGGAACCTTCGGTTTTTGAATTTCTTCCCCATTAGCTTGATTATTTTGCAATCTTTTCGAGGTGACTTTTGTTATCTTACGGCGCACTTTCGAGAGGAACGTTTCCTTTTGAGGATCCGGGTGCGTGTACCCCGTAAAATCACCCTTATCAGATAAGTCAGAGTCCGATTCATCAGCCGACAAAATCGAAAATTGGTTTTCATCTTGGCGGCTGTTGCAGACTTAAGCATTTCTGCATAAGACTGCCTGGAGCGTCCAGTGATGGAACGCTGCACATTGTCGGATTGCCTTTGTACCTTGGGCACTCCTGCAAAGGGTGAGGATTCTCACCACAATGAATACATTTCTGCACAGCTTGTGTGCAAGAATCCTCAGTGTGATTTTCACCACACTTGCCGCAACGAAATTTGTTGCTGCAATGACTGGCCGAATGTCCCAGTCTTTTGCAGTTGGTACAATTATATACCCTCGGTATATAAAGGCGCACCGGGAAAAAAGCTCCATCTAATTTGACAAAGTTTGGGAGAACAGAACCGGCGAAGGTCACCCGAAACGAGTCTGAAAGTTGATAGACCTTTTTTTCGTCTTGTAACGATGCTGAATGTAGTTGCTTTACATCCAGTATAGTTACAAGCTCACGAGCGACTTTAGAGTTTCTAAAACAACCAGAAGCTCGTTTCAAGTCATCAACCGTCAGACTCGCATCGGAGACAACGCCATCGATCTCCACATCTCGCGAAGGGACATACACACAATATTCGATATTAAAAATCTCGTGGTCAGCAATCTTATTGGCTATTTCGAAATTCGGCGCTTCTACACGCAGTCTATTAATTCTCTCTTTGTGAATCGAGACACCAGGATATTTTCGCAGCAATTCTCGCGAAATGTCGAGAGTTTTCAATGGTTTGTCTTTGGGCCGAAAAGAGACAACCCAAGGTCCCTTAGAAAATGGGTGGTAATGCTTTATGCGAGTAACCTTAGCCTCAGGAGAGGCCATAATTATGCACACAAAAACACAACACAATCACAAAAAAAAAACCCTTCACCAATCAATTAATTTTAATGCTAATAATAATAATAATAAAAAAAAAAATGCAAATATCATGCAGAAAAAAAAAAAAATCACTATTGGTGACAATCAGGCCTACCACCCTAATTGACTATAATTTTTTCTCCCCTCTACGGGGGAGAGACAGACGCACACGCTGCTGCGAGGCAAAATTCCACTTGGCTATATTGTACACAGCAGACGACGTAAACAACCTCGATCGTCGAACAATAGCCCGCTTGCTGGCTGTTAGGATGTGGCTGGTTTTTGCACCGACTGTTTTGCCCGTAGGCTTCACAACGGGGATGAGCAATTATTGCCGATTAAGTTTATTGTTTATAGATGAAATGCAGGTGTTGCATCCACGCAAACCTGCACCTTCCAACACGCGCACTTGACACTTACGCACTCTATCACTCTTGACGCGGAAGCAAAACCTCTTAGAGGAAAAAAGCAACTTTTGTAAAGCGAAGAATGCTGTGACGAGACCAGGCGATGTTAACTGGCTCAGCGCACGATAAGGAATGAGCAAAAGCGGTTGCTATTAACTAGAAATTAGAAGAAAAATTAGTATCTTCCATTTAATTCCAACTACTTTTGCTTATCTTCAACAGATACGCGTATTTCGTCTACAATGTGCAGACTTCTTCAGTGTCTCGTGCTAATTACTCGACTTATTATGACTTAGTTATAACTTAGCAAGTCATATTTATGATATCTCAACCGAATGGCAACAAGTGTGCTACTAGGGTTGGTTTTGAACATAGAATATGTTAGAAAGAACGCAAGTTTATGTTTGCGGCCAAAATAAACAAATTTTATGTTTGGGTTTACCTGGAATATGTTTGTTATGCCGGTATTTTTCTCTCTGCGTGGAGGTTATGAATATCCGTTTTGTAGAGAGAAAAAAAAGGTCTACGTAGACTTTTGGTATATCCCCCCCTCCCCCATCGTAGACAAACGTAGACTTTTTCGAACCCCCCCCCCCTTAATTGTCTACGTGGTTTATGAACAGCCCCTTGTTGAATTTCTCGATAATGGCGACGAGAACACGCTTTCACGTCTTTATTCTGACAATCGTTATCTGGCAAAATCTGGCATAACAAGGAAATGTGATAACATAGACTAACATTTGGAAAGGGTCAAAGAGGTCACAAATGGTACACGTGTCACACATGCTGATAGGCTTAACAAATGTTGTCCCAAATTGAATCAATTTTTGACTCGTATACTCGCATACTTCCGTGAAATTACAATATTTGCGCTATGCCCAATTATTTGACACTTATTTGATCAAATATTTGACGAATTACCTAATCGCACAAGATAGCTACGAATCGTTTTCAGTGGACGAGAATGACACACGACATAGTTGCCCTTCTTTATTTTGCGGAATGCAAAAGTGACATGAGTGCGCAAACGAATCAACGAATTAAACGTCAAAACCGCGTGAAAACGTAATGGGTAAATCCCTGGTGACTCTAATATCTCAAGTGGTCTATTTTCTTCAGTTGGTAGGGAGGTGGAGTAGCGGGGTATCAAATGAGATTTGGCAGTGGAGCGAGAAAGTAAGAAATACTCAATAGTGTATTACGCACACAATGCCAGTTGTTGATTGCATTTTCACCTAGGAGTGAAAAGTTAATGTCAACGGAATAAGCACGTGCACTTTTGCCTCGCAATATTGGTAAACAAACGCTTCATATCCCAAAAGCATAGAACACAAGCCTGGCAGTGAGAAACTAATCATCCCCTTTACTCGTTTGGTTCAAAATGGAACTGTAGGTTTGACATCACAGGCACTGTTGCATAGGTGTAAACGAGACAACTTCAGTATGCCAGACTTGAGTTTACTTGATATGGATAGTATTAGTTTGCGTTTAAAAATGGCAGAAATTCCCATATAAACTATTGAGACCACCTGAGATATTAGAGTCACCTTGGTCAAGGTTTGTTAACATTAGTACATCAAGGTTCATAAATTTGTTTGTTTTTTACCACTGAAAATTCTACAGCGTGTCCGAACATTATCCGTACAACAAAATGGTGTTAAAACTTTTTTTTTTTATTAAGTTTTATTTAAGTTTTATTTGATCAATTCAAATTAGCCGCTTCGCGCTGAGATGTACGCCTTCAAACGCTTCGGGAAGTTATCAAAGATGGCCGCGAGTTCTTCGACAGATATTTGTTCACAATTCTAATGGTTTGGACGATGTTGATGTTCTAGTGATTTATGTTGTGTACTGCAAGCTCCTGACTCCAAGATGGTCCATACCAAATAGTCCATCGGATTAAATCTTTCGGTAAAAAGCTTGGGAAAATGCGTTCGCAAAGACTCATAGTCTTTTTTGAACCATGAGCCGGGGCCCAGTCTTGTTGAAAAATCCATTCATTTTTGCCGAAATGCTGCGATGCCCAAGAAGCTACTGTGTCAGAAAGTAGCTTCTGATATACCGGTTGATTCACTTTTACCCCCTTGTCGATGAAGATCAAAGGGGTTTTGCCGGAATGAGTTATTCCAGCCCAAACCATGGCAGAAGCGGGATGATGACCCGTATATTTTTGGAAGTAGCAGGAAGCAACTGCCGATCATTTTGGTGGTTGTGATGATGTTGGAATGTGAAAACTTTACCATCGGTGAACAGCACTGACCGATAGCAGCCCTCGGATAATTGGGTCAGGAGAACCTTAGCTTTTCTCAACCGGTTTGCTTTCATGGTGTCACTCAAGTAGTGATTCTTGCATAGTTTATATGACTGAAGCTTCAAATCGTCGTGAACTATGGTTCCAACGGATGATTTTGAAATTTTCCGTGATTTCGCCAACTTTCGGATGGAAAATAAAAAATTTCGCTTGATTCGTCACCGGATAATATCCCTACGCGGGCATCTAGCAAGCTGTTGGTATCGTTATATTGCGTCACTTACTGTAGATTTTACCATATTCAAGATCTTTGCAATCACTGAGCTTCAAAAAAGTTCAATTACACCTACACGCAACTCATTCGGCTTTATTTTGAATGAATACGAAATCACAACTGTACCAAACTTACTGCGTAAGTACCAACAATGGGTCAAGATATTGAACCGTATCAGTATCTTTCAATACTGATGTTCGCTTGGATGTGTTGAGCATGCTGACAAAGTCTGTACAGATAATTTGCAGACACCCACTGTATGAGCACATGAGAAGCGAGGATATAAAATAAGCAGTCATGCAAATCACTTTAGTGGAGTTGGATTGTACGACGCTTTTTTTAATCTGTTCCTAATGAAAAATTGGCATTATGGGGGTTTCTCTTGTCTTTTTGTCGATAAAAAGTCTGGCAGTGCCAGATAAATCTGGCACAATGGCACCCCTGGTTGCGGGTTCATCTATAAGCACGAAACTAAAGTGGTGAATTACAGCCACATGGTGGTGTTTTTGCAGTCAAGTTTGGCTCTCGTGCAGAACGGTCTGGTGTTTTGACCAAGGCTGGCCTTAATTTCACCAAACGCCTCGATCGATTTTTACAATCAAAAACAGATTCGGAGTTTCGATTCAGTACCACCCCAACTCAATCGATTTTGAATCAGGTCATGATGCTGCATAAAAAAAATTGAGCTCAACTCAAGCTAAACAATGCATTAGGTCCTAAGTAACATGGAGAGATTCTCTTCGTCGACTTTCTCTTTGGTTAATAGCTTGTCTATTAAACGATTTGCTGATGTTTGCGACGTATTGGATCCTTGATCACACTTTATACTACCGTACTGTATGTTGAAAATACTTGAACATGTTTTTACATAGCCGTATACGGACTATAGGAACGCAAAGAGATAGTCGACAAAGAGAGTCTCTCAATGTTACTTAGGATCAATGCATTGTTTAGCTTGAATTGGTTGCGAACTTGAACTGCACTGACCTTTTGATGTTTCTACGGGAATTACGGGGAAATTATTGTTAGGAAATCTCAGCAAGCCCCGCGGCGGACGGTTCAATTTTGCGTGAGCTGTCACATATTTTGCTGTTGCTCTACGAGCAAATTTGTTTATTATTTGAAAAATAAATTTTTTAATCAGTGCTTTTATGAATTTAACGCCAGTGATTTTGGGTTCGAAACGTGTGTCCAGGTTACAGATGTCCTGTTAAGCAGGGATTGGAACCGATTGTTTACTGATTTTATTAAGTTTCACAGTTCCAGTTACACCAAAGCAGAACTAGGTAGCAGGTTCAAATGACCAGATTTGAAATTCGGAACACACTGGACGGACTTTGATGCTCGTTTTGCTCTTTATTTTTGGTAAATTCAATTTCATATAGAACTTTAAATCGGTACGGGAATTCAATCATTTTAATTGATTATACTGCAAGTCAGTCGAAGAAATCCTGTCTAATGTAAAACAGGAGTGTCTCTGCAAATGAGATCCTTCATCATCTGCACAAGCTGCAGACGTTTGTTTCGTTTGCCGCTGGCTAACCAGGCGGTCTAGGTCAACGGAACTCACCCTCTGGTCTAAGTTACAGAGATCACCTCTTTTCTAAAGTTCACGTTACAGAACTAGACCCTAAAGATCTTAGGTCAGGGTTCCTTGCTTTTAGAACCTGGAGTACAAACCATTTTATTATTGACGTAGGACTACGTCTTTGTTTTCTATACTGGGGTACCGTGATGTTCCCCTATTCCAATCATCCCCTAATTCCGTTCACTTGAAACAAAAGATTAAATTATAGCTACTTGACAGGACAATTGTAATCAATATGTTATACTAATTTTTTTTTGTGAAATTATATGCTTTCAAGAAACTTTAATAGCAACTCAGTGTGCTATGATTTACTGTTTGCATATAAATAAATAATATTGGAACAGAGCTAATAGATTATGCGTGTGGTCTAGGTAATGGTCAAATAACTAATGATGATTTTATTGAATGTCAAAACTTAGAACTACATATATGGGTTGCTTCGATTGCAATTTTACATTTACCAACACTCCTCCTCAACCCATTGGATGTTGTAAGCCCATTGCTTCACGACAAACAGTCATTTTTACTGAAGGTAATGGTTTCGTCAAGCCATCCGCAGTCTGCTTGTCTGTGCTGATGTACACCACCTTCACGTCGCCTTTTTCCCACGAATCACGAATGAAATGATGGCGAATATCAATATGTTTCGTCCTTGGTTGAAAACCATTTTTCGCCCCGGATATGGCACTTTGATTATCGCAGTGAATTACAATGGCCTCCTCCTTCTCGAACAAGCTTCGTAATCGCTTCCACCATAAAGCTTCCTGTACTGCAGCTGACAATGCCATATACTCGGCTTCACAAGTGGATAGGGCAACAGTTTGTTGTCGCTTGCAGCACCACGATATAGCTCCTCCTTGAGCGGTAAATATATAGCCTGTGGTTGACTTTCTATCGTCCGAATCTGACGCCCAGTTAGCATCCGAAAAACCGTCTATAGTTGACTCTTTGTCGCGGTGGTAAACCAGGCGACATTTGGAGGTCCCTTTCATGTACCGCAGTAGATGCTTCACCGCATTCCAGTGGCGTACGCCTGGATTATTATTGAACCGGCTGAGGATATTCACGGCGTAACAGATGTCCGGACGCGTACTTTGTGCAAGGTACATGAGACAACCCACAGCTTCTCGATACGGGACATCCTTCATGTGTTCTTCCTCTTCAGGCGTCGACGGGCACATTTTCTTCGTCAGCTTTTCACTTGCATTCATCGGGGAATTAACCGGATTGCACTTGGTCATTTGGAAACGGGCAAGTATGGCATCGATGTAGGCTTCCTGGTCGAGAGTAATCATTTCTTTGGTTTTTGTGATCCGGATACCCAAGGCGTGCTTTGCAGGTCCTATGTCCTTCATTTGAAACTCCTGACTAAGCTTCGATTTAATCTCTATTTTCCAACGTTTGTAGTTACTAAGAATCAGGACATCGTCGACATAAACGGCAACAAAAAGCACTTTGCCACCGTTGATACGATAGTATACGCACGGATCGTATACAGTGCACTCAAGGCCGAATTTCCGCAGAGCAGCATCCAGTTTGAAATTCCAGACTCGGCTGGATTGCTTCAGCCCGTATAGTGCTTTGTTGAGGCGGCAAACCTCAGATTGGTTAGCATCATCCATGAAACAAGGGGTTGCTCCATGAAAATTTGTTCTGCTAGATCACCCTGCAGGAACGCTGTTACAGCATCCATTTGGTCCACCTGCAGGTCCCATCTTGCAGCCAGCGCGAAAAGATATCGCAGGGAACTATATCGGACCACCGGGGAGTAGGTGTCCTCGTAGTCCACCCCTTTCGCTGCGAATATCCTTTTATGACCAGCCTGGCCTTGTACCGGTCAATATTTCCGTCCACATCAAGCTTCGTGCGATAAACCCATTTGCACTTAATCGCTTTGCGTCCTTCCGGCAAGCCGACTATCGTCCACGTTCCGTTTGAGATGAGAGCATCGTACTCTTTGATCATGGCCTGTTTCCAGTGGTCAGCATCGTCCCGCGATAGAGCCTCGTTGTGTGTGTTTGGATCATCCAGAAACGTCTGTGGAAAGTCAGCACCAGTATCGGAACATTCACCGTTATCACTTAAATACTTGCCTTGGGGCAAGCGCCCTCTATCGCAGAGCATCAGCCGCTGTTGCGTATCGCCGCTAGCAGGCCTTTGATTTGAGCACGATGAGGGCGCAACGGAATCATCAGGTTCAGTTGTGGATGACATCAGACGATCACCAGCGGAGTCTGCAAATTTTGAAGACGGCAAGCCTTTGCTCACGATATAATAATCTTGGTACTTGCCTGAGAGAAAGCGCTCCTGACCGCTGCGCCTCAACGCCATAGGCGGGTTTGAAGATTGGTGCGGTGGGAGCGCGGAGCTGGCGTTCGTGTTCTGAGCATCTTGAAACGATTCGTCACTTTCATCCTCGCTTGAATAGACGTCATCAGCCTCATCTGGATCATCGGGTGCAGCCGCTCTCGGTAGTGGCTCATTGAACATGTTCTCACTGAATTCCAACCTCACAAAGCTGCGCTTGTCGGTTGTGCCAACTGGTGTTTCGTCACGATTGATGACCCCTTCGTTAATGAAAGTAACGTCTCGACTCTTGAAAACTTGCTTCGTTTTCTGGTTGAACAAGCGATACGCCTTCGTTTCGTCGTCGTAGCCGGTGAGGATACATTCGTTTGCTTTCTGGTCCCACTTTCGTCGTTTCTGCTTCGGCACGTGGGACATCACGGTGGTACCGAATACACGGATGTACGAAAGATTCGGCTTACGACCTGTCCACGCTTCCTCTGGAGTTGTTTCGATACCCCTTCGTAGGAGATCTGTTGATCAGATAGACTGCAGCGGCCACAGCTTCTGCCCAGAACGGTTTGGTCAGTTTAGCTTCATACAGCATGCATCTCGCGCGCTCCACCACCGTTCGGTTGACTCGTTCAGCGAGTCCGTTCTGTTCCGGTGTGTACTCCACCGTGGTTTGATGGCGGATACCCAGCTGCTTGAGGTAATTCTCGAAATTCCCATTCTTATACTCCCAGCCGTTGTCCGTTCGTAGCACTTTCATCTTTTTTCCAGTTTGACGTTCCGCCATGGTGTGGAAGTTTTTGAACTTTTGCAGTACCTCTTCTTTTGACTTGGTGCGCAAAAATAAACGAAAATTTTCCTCGTTTTGTCATCGATGAAGGACAAGTAGTAGCGGCTCCGCCAGCGATTTCTTCCATCGGACCGGCTATGTCCGAATGTACTAACTCTAAAACTTCACTCGCTCGAGCTCCAGTGTGGTTGAATGGAAGCCTGGTTTGCTTCCCCATGGAACACGTCTTGCAGTTTCCGGTTTTGGTACCGTTGAACCTTACTCCTTCCACCATGCCATTTCGCAGCTTAACCAGATTTCTTGATGCCATGTGTCCCATGCGCTTGTGCCACAATTCTGCGGATTCTCGGGATGCGCATGCCAGCGCCTTGGACGGGGTTTGCTCCAATTTAAACAACCCATTTGAACGCCGTCCAGTAGCAATAACTTTGTCTGACGGATTGATGACTTTGCAGCCTGACTTGCTGAAGGTTACGGTATGACCTTGATCGACTATTTTACCTACTGACAGTAGGTTTACTGCCAATTCCGGGATTAATTCGACGTTGGTCACATCGATCGTTTCTGGGTTGCATGTGGGTTGCAGCTTCATTGATCCTTCCGCGACAATCTTCATGATGCCTTTGTTAGCCGCGTAGATTCTGCCATCCGCCGAACGCAAGTTTTCCAGCAACATTTCGTTCTTCGTGAGATGCTTTACCGAACCAGAATCGAAATACCATTCTTCGTCCTCTTCGCCGTTTTGAACTGATAACACCGTACAGAAAGCGTCACCTTTCTTGTCCGATCCGGCTTGATATGCCGGTTCCTTGGCAGTGCAATTTCGCGCGATATGCCCAAATTGTTCGCATCGACGGCATTGTGGCCCCTTACCTTTCGTATTAGCTGCTTTATTCGATTTACCATGCTTGCCCTTCGAAACGTTTCGTGAAACGAATGCAGGTTCCGTAGTAGGCTCTGAAATAACTATCTCCTGTAGCAACTTCGTTTTGATGATGTCACCCGTTATTTTGGTTCCAGAATTTTCCAATCCCATCACCATGGGGCGATACTCCTGCGGTAAACCAGCCAACAACAGCATGCCGATCCATTTTTCATCAAGGGGAAAACCGATTCCGATGAGCTGGTGTGCAGTTGAAATCATCTGGTTAACATACGCTTCCATTGAGCTACAGCTTGCCAGATTCGTCGTAATCAACTTATGCAGTAAACCCCACTGGCGCGTCAAACCGCTGTCTTCGAAGGTGTTCGACAGCTTCTTCCATACTTCGGACGCCGTTTTCACCTCCTCGACGTGAATGTAGTTTACCGGGTCGAGAAACAGAATTATTTTACCTCTTGCGATTCTGTCCTTCCGAGGATCCACGGCAGGGAGGGTTCCGTCTTGATTGGCCGTTGGCTCTACTGCTTCCCAAAGATCTTCCACTTCCAGATAGGTCCGAACTGCGAACTTCCAGGTTCTCCACTTCTCCCGACCGACCAACCGCTCGATGTGGGGTGGCCCTGTGTGTTAAAACTCTGCTGCTGGTGCGGCCGTGCTTGTACCGTTACGCCATTGCCGGATGCATTCGTGCCGTTTCTAGGATTAGGATTCGCCATTTCTTCTTCCAAATCTAGCTTCAAATCTTGATTTTTCGTTCTTCAAGTTCCTCTAGACACGTACCACTGGGCCCATAACCTATTGGAACAGAGCTAATAGATTATGCGTGTGGTCTAGGTAATGGTCAAATAACTAATGATGATTTTATTGAATGTCAAAACTTAGAACTACATATATGGGTTGCTTCGATTGCAATTTTACATTTACCAACAAATAATGTTTATCATCAGGTCGGACGCCATATTTGTTGCTAGCTTAGAGCAATAAGTTACAACCCTAATCACTTTCTAAATCAATTTTCTTAATAAAAATCGCAAGATTCGGTGGGAAAGCAATAACACAGGACAAAATAAAGGTATAAAACTATGATTTTGGTGTATTTGTTTTTAATCAATGTCAAATTGCATCGGCTGTGATGAAAATAAACATGACCGGAATAAGAATGCACACCGTTTTACGAATTCCTTTTTCCAATCATCAAATTTCGACAGCTGTAGTGCAATGGCTCGGTAGAAATCCGATCGGAAATATATGCGCAATAAACGTGGAAGACTCATTGCTGCTGTTAGAATGGTGAAATCTGGATGTTCAATCCGAAAAACGGCGAAAATGTACGGAATTCCAAATTCAACACTTCGCGACAAAGTGATTGAAAAGCATCCCCGACACAATCCTGGAAAACCAACAGTGCTCAACGAATCAGAAGAAAAGCGCATTGTTGATTGGTTGCTGGTCAGAGCAAAAACTGGATTCCCGGTGGACACAAAGAGGTTGGTGGCATGCGCAGCACTATTCTGCGGTAACGCTGCTGGACCCTTTGGACTCACGTTCTGGTGGAATGGAGGATTGAGAATAATGGTGAAATGCTTCGCAGGAAAGATATTGCACCGCAATTAAAACAAGCTGTAGATCGAATGACCAACCAAATGCAATCGACCTTGATTAACGGTTTCAGACGTTGTGGCTTATAACCGTTTGATCCCCGATCCCGATGCAATAAATAAATAGATAAATAAATGATTAAATAATGATTACATTGTGAGGCGCTTCGAATCGTTTTTATCGCCGGATCAGCCAAGAATATTCGAAAGCTGTCGTTCCGTTGGAGAAAGGCATGGAGCTATTATAGATACGAATCTTTATCAAGTGTGGACAAAAGCTAAAGGACTTTGGCTGAAACATCTCTTGCCAAAACCAATTCAGTCGAGTTTCACGGATTTGATGAAGGTGAGCATGAATCATAAGTGTTTTAAATTATGTCCTTAAAATATTTTGAATATTTTAAGAAACATGTCATCCGACTGCCCAAGCACCGGAAGACTCAGAAGAAAGCAATCATGATGCTTTTGATGCTTCACTCGGAAAACCATCTGCGTCAACTGCTGGTCCAGCAAAACGTTGTTTCGAAAAGCATTCACCAGCTTCGGTAGCTACTAACCAGGCCTATCATCTGTGTATGGAAAAACTTGAAAACGCCAAGAAAAAAGTAGAGATGGAAAAACAAAAGAAAAGAGATGAAAGACAGAGAAAAAACATTAGAAGACTTTAACCAAACAAACAAAAAAGCAGAAAGATAATAAAATGCCGAAAACTTGTTAAATTGGTTTAATGCTAAAACTGTTTTTTCATTAAAATTAACTTCTAAGAAAATATAGCAAATTTAAACCTTGCAAAAATGGATCCAAAATCCCATTAATTTAGACGGCGCAGGGTAGGAGTCCTGAAAAATAGCTTATTTAATGGGAAAAAAAATGCGAGAAATCCAATGGTGTTGGTTTCATTTAGGGTTGACCACAGTAAGTGTCCCATTTTGCCCATTTCTCCCCTCCTTTTGGATGCAAACTAGAATTATTACCCAAAAACTACACCTGGTGCTACTATATTAAACCCAAATGCACTGTAAATTTGCAAAACAAGCTGCAGAGCTGTAGGGAACAAGTTTTCATTTTGATCGGATGCCAGGAAGTGGTCCATTTTACCCGATTTTCCCTCACACATGCATAAACTCATATATCATGTGGTTCGGAAGATCGGCGCTAGTAATATTGCTTTCACTTGCACTGATATTACGTAAAAATGTCCGGAAAATCGAATGGTGATAGTTTCGTTTAGGGTTCACCACCGTAAGTTGTCCATTTTACCCGAATTTCTCTCATAATTTAATAATATCATTTATTTTTTTACGAGTTGCCAGCAGTCAAGCAGGAGTGTGCAACACGCATCCACGGTTTAGTCGACGATAATCAACGTCATGTTTGCGCCCTAGCCAAACTGGGTGAACCGGTGGAACATTGGAACGGGAGTCATCAACCGGCCTCGTCAAAGGTGGCCGGCGTCCAGCAGAGGGGCTTCAAGCAGAAATTGTCGGCCAATGCATCAGCCTCATTCACTCCAAGCTACTCGTGTCCATTCATTTTGTTCGAATTTGTCCGGTGTTGCTCGGGAAGAACGTCAGTCAACGTCGAGAACTGGCTTCCCAAAAGCGCCTGTGTTGGAACTGTCTTAGCGTTAGTCATCAGTCGAAGAAATGCAGTTCCAAATACAAATGCCGTACGTGTCATGAGAAGCACCACTCGCTTCTGCATGAATTCACTTCAGCAAAGGTATCAGCTCCACCAACAATCCAAACTAGCACAAAGGAGCCAATCGTGTCGTCGAGACCCGCTGTTTCTACAGTTTTCTCCGTTCAGCAACCTCTTCCATCCACATCCCGCCAAGTTAGCATGGCAGTTCAAACTGCATGCACCATGACGTTGCTCGAAACGGTTATCCTCAATATCGTTGACGAACACTGCTCTCCTCGATTCGGCATCGATGTAGAATTGTATTTCGAAACCGCTGGCAAAAATCTCTTCAACCGCCGGTCTACAGTGGACGTATCCTTCGCAGGCATCGGATCCTGCACACAAAAAATCAGTAGTGCCATTACAGCAACCCGATCGAGTCGGGAGATCGAACGATCTCGATGAAGTTACAGTTTTTGGTGCTGAAGCAGCCATCGTCGGAGCTGCCAACGACGCCGATCGACATTTTGGCGTGGAACGTTCTGGGAGCTCCACACGGGACGGAAGATTTCTGTGGGTGCAAGTCTTCCGTGGGTAGTCGAAACTCTCTTTGGTTGGGCGGTAACTGGTCCCGCATCTCGTTCGGCTAACTGCATTCCACGGTTTTGCTACCTCTCTACCGCTGATGATCGACTGGAAGCTGCTCTCCGGAAATTCTGGGAAATGGAAACAGTTCTATCGGCTCCAGTTCGATCCAACAAAGAAGGTTCATGCGAAGAGTTGTTCGCCCCTACTACGACGCGCAATTCTACAGGGCGGTACATCGTGCGTCTCTCGAGGACTGAAGATCCCGGAAAGGTTCTCGGAGAATCTAGCCCTAGTAGCACACTTGTTGCCATTCGGTTGAGATAACATAAATATGACTTGCTAAGACATAATCAAGTTACTAAAACTAATTATGATCGTAGTGTACTACTTGGGAGGTCGATTGCCGCTCGTCGCTTTCTGAGCTTAGAGATAGAGATCCAGGACTCATACCACCGATTCATGGAGGAATATCTACAGCTTGGTCACATGCACGAAGTGCCAGAGCCGGTAGATGATCGAATTGAACACTCCTACCTTCCTCACCACGTCGTTTTCAAGGAATCCAGCACGACAATGAAGGTCAGGGGTTTTGACGCATCATTCAAGACCTCATCTGCCTATTCATTGAAAGACACACTTCTGGATGGACCCGTCGTCCAGCAAGATCTGTATTCGATCTACACAAGGTTCCGGACTCGACGCATTGCTATTGTAGCAGATGTCGAGCAGATGTACAGGCAGGTACTGCTTCATCCCGTTGATCACCGTTTTCTTCGTATCCGCTATCGCAGATGTCCGTCTGATCCAATCGCTACGTTCGAACTACAGACCGTCACAAACGGTACGGCTAGCGCACCGTATTTGGCAACGAAGACAAGAGTGATGGAAGATTTTTACATCGATGACCTGTTGTCCGGCGCGTCAGATGTAGAGTCTTCCAAAACTCTTTGCATCCAAGTCTCTGCCATGCTCAGTTCTGCTGGATTAACGCTGAAAAAGTGGTCATCGAACGCCCAAGAAGTTCTCCAGGATGTTCCAACCGCTCTACAATCTACAGGATGAGCAGATGATATCCATGATTGGCCTGTTGTGAGATCCAAAGGCCGACAACCTCCGATTCAAGGTGGAAGTACTTCTTCCAGCTGCCATCTTGACCAAGCGGAAGGTGATGTCATACATCGCCAAGATTTTCGACCCACTGGGCCTTCTCGGTCCAGTCATCAGGAAGGCAAAGCTCTTCATGGAGCGTTTTTTGGGCATTGAAGCATGGTGGAAGTCTCTGCGAATGGGACTCTCCACTGCCAGAGCAGCTTGAACAGGAGTGGAAGCAGTTCCACAACACGCTACACATTCTCGCTGAAGTCCAAGTTCCTCGATTCGTGTTTTCGACAGATGCTGCTGCTATTCAACTCCATTTCTTCGCCGATGCATCCTCCGTTGCGTATGGAGCTTGTTGTTTTGTCCGCACGGAATCGGCGGAAGGTGTACAAGTCCACCTGTTGACGTCGAAGTCACAGGTCTCTCCGCTGTCCACGCACCACTCCATCGCCAGACTTGAGCTCTGTGCAGCACATCTGGCAACACAGCTCCTTAAGAAAGTGGAGGCCTCGCTGAAGATCACCACTACCGCCTATTTTTGGTCCGATTCCAGTACTGTGCTTCAATGGCTGCGTGCCGCTCCAACCCGCTGGAAAACATTCGTGGCTAACCGCGTGTCGAAGATCCAGACCACCACAAACATAAACCACTGGAGGCACATAGCTGGTTCTGAAAACCCCGCCGACGATATTTCGCGTGGCCTCAACCCTACAGATATCATCAACTGTTCCCGTTGGTGGCACGGCCCTTCCTGGCTCTCACTGTTGCCTGAATGTTGGCCAAAGACCATCATCGACCAGGAGAAATCCCCTGCAGTGTCCGAAGAAGGGCGCAAGGCACCGATTGTGGCAATGACCGCCGCACAAGTAGATTTCTGTGGAGATCTGTTTTCTCGCTATTCTCGCTACGACAAGTTATGTCGTGTGGTTGCATTCTGAGGCCGCTACATTCAACGATTGAGGGAGCGCATAGAGTTGCGCAGTTCCGGATCGTCGCTCCCTACGTTGACCATTAGTGACCGAATCAAAGAATCGTTCATCGCATCACTCACCACTTCCGAGCTCCAACACGCTGAACATCTGCTCTGCCGTTTAGCGCAGAAGGAAACATTTGCTGCGGAGTTATCGGATCTCACGAAGGGCGAACGTGTCGCCAGGTCATCATCGCTTAAGTGGCTGAAACCGTTCGTGGATGAAGACGGTACTCTTCGCGTCGGTGGTCGTGTGCAT
This sequence comes from Aedes japonicus, assembly GCA_034211315.2. Classification (NCBI taxonomy): domain Eukaryota; kingdom Metazoa; phylum Arthropoda; class Insecta; order Diptera; family Culicidae; genus Aedes; species Aedes japonicus. The sequence goes on along the minus strand of JASCZW010000437.1, from coordinate 71,149 downwards.
AACACCGCACTATCCGTCGCAAACAAACACCCGATCGTTCTGTCCGCCAAACATCCGCTGTCTGCTCTGCTGGCTAGCAGTCTTCACGTTAGAATACTGCAGGCAGGGCCACAACTCCTGCTGGCCACTCTCCGCCAGAAGTTCTGGATCCTTGGCGGCAGAACTCTAGTAAAGTCCGTCTATCACCAATGCCACACTTGTTTCCGATCCTAGTCCAGCAGAGCACAGCCGATCTGCCGGTATCGTGAGTGTCACCGACGCGTCTGTTTTCTGTTTGTGGTGTCGATTATTGTGGACCTTTTTACGTAATGTCAGCAGCTAGTAACCGTGGTCCCACGAAAGTTTACGTAGCCATATTCATCTGTTTTTAGACCAAGGCAGTCCACATCGAGCTTGTGAGTAACCTCACAACTCCAGCGTTCGTAGCTGCACTCCGTCGTCTAGTCGCCCGCAGAGGAAAGATCGTCGAACTTCATTCAGACAACGCAAATACTTTCAAAGGTGTTTCACATGCTTTCATCCGAGTCAACTGCATGTTGAAGACTGAAGCCGCCGATCAAAACCAAATCTTCGACTGGTGCTCCGGAAACGAAATTGTCGTTTCTGCAAAGGTAAGCGCAGGTCGAATATTTTACAGTTTCCCCGTAAGATCTACCTGGTCTTTTTATTTGTTCCCGGTAATCTACGACGTCCACTCTACACCGTTCATCATCAGCCTGAGGTACCTGGACACCAGTGAATTCGAATGCCAACCGGCTAAGATGTTCCCATGAACTGCTCGATAGACGATGGCTTGGATCGGAAGCATTTCATACACCGATGAACTATGTTTCGGGCTACACTTCTGCCTCCCAACGGCCAAACGCGTAAACGAACAGTTGCCATTAATAATTGCGGTCCAGCATGTAGCAATTTTTCATGGTGATATTACAGGATTAATTTGGTAAGCTGATGACGAGCTGGCAAAACCATTGGGTGTTTAGCATTGTCCGCTTCTTCTGAATGACGTAGTCTGCCTTCTATTCTAATAACCTGTTCTTTGGATATGTAAGGGTTAAACCATCTCAGTGGTGATTTCCTCGGAACCGATTCTCCCTTTGTAAGCGCCTTCCATTCTTCCACAAAGCATTCCCGTTGAACCATCCGAATCGATGTGGCCTCCGCTTCCCTCAGCTCTAGAGATGTCAGAAAGCTTGGAGGATTTCGCTGGCCTTTTGTAGTTTGCAGCAATCTTAAGTACCGTAACAAACACGCTGTTCGCCTGAAGAGGTCGGTGTACGATGAGGATCGTCCCAGATACCAGTTGTTGAATCCTTCGGCAGTGGAACTAGTGCAACTGACAGCCTTAGGTCTCTTCTCTTTATCTGCTTCAACTGTTATAAATGACCTTGGTGCAAGTGGCCATTGTCCTGAATCCTTTTCCAACCACCGTGGGCCATGCCACCAAAATTTGTTGTGGATGATATCCTCTGGCATAACACCTCTTGAAATCAAGTCTGCAGGGTTATCTGTGCCAGGGACATGGCTCCATTGTTCCATATCAGTGAGAGCGTGGATTTTTGAAACTCGGTTGGCTACATATGCGGTCCATGTTCTCGACAAAGCTTGAATCCAACGCAGAACACAGGTAGAATCTGTCCAGAAATACACCTTGGCGTGAATTTTTAGAGACTGTCGAACCTTTTCGAGCAGTTGCGCCGATAGCACAGCGTCGCATAGCTCCAATCGTGGGATGGTTTGGCATTTCAAAGGTGCCACTCGTGATTTTGAGGAAAGCAGCCGAACCTTTATCCCCCCTGCAGCATTTACACTTCTCACGTAAATGCAACAACCATATACTTTCCCAGAGGCATCTGAGAAGCAATGGATTTCCGAGGCTACTGCGTCGGGAATCATGACACAACGATCAATTCTAATGTTGTTCAGTAGGGGAAGCTGTCTAAGGTATTTCTTCCAAATCTCACCCACCGTCAAAGGTATAGGCTGATTCCAGCCCAGAGCCTGGTCGTTCACATCCAGACATTTCCAAAGCTGCTGCATCACAATCTTCGCTGTTGCGATGGTTGCACCCAGTAGCCCCAAGGGATCGAACAGTGTGGCTATGATGGAAAGTACTTCCCTTTTGGTGAATTGCTGATTTGGTTGCGCCGAAGGAGTAGCAAAATTGAACTTCAGTTGATCACTCCTTGGCATCCAGGTTAGTCCAAGAGTTTTTACGGTTGGGTCCGTGTTCAAATTGATTCCTTCATCTTCTCTGTTCGCTAGATCCTCTTCCGTCAGCCCCTCTAGAACCTTGGGACTATTTGGTGCCCACTTTTGGAGTCTAAAACCCCCTCCTTCCGTTATTTCGCTTAGCTGCTTCCGTAACTCGCAAGCTGCTTCCACCGAATCTGCTCCAGTGACGACATCATCCATATAAGAGTCCTCCGTAAGTGCCCGAGCTCCTACCGGGTACGTAGCCGCTTCATCAGTCGCCAATTGCTTTAAGGTTCGTGTGGCAAGGTACGGTGCCGACTTAGTACCATATGTTACTGTCTTAAGCTCATATACAGCAATCTCATCCGTCGGTTCGGGGCGCCACAGTATACACTGCATAAGTCTGTCGTTTGGATGCATTCATATCTGCCGGAACATCTTCTCGACGTCCGAAACTAGCATGATCTGTTTGGTGCAACTCCTTAAGATAATCGATCTTAGGTCCTGCTGTAGTACTGGTCCTACCAGCAATACGTCGTTGAGCGAAACGCCAGAAGACGTCGTACAGGAAGGATCAAACACCACCCTGACCTTTGTGGTGGTGCTATCCTCTTTGAAAACAGGGTGATGAGGTACGAAACACCGCTGTTCTGAACCTAAAACCGCTGCATCGATTTTCTCCGTGTGTTCCATTGATTCATATTCTCCCATGAACTCGTGATAACGCTTGTGGAGATCTGCATTCCTTCCTAGCCTGCGTTCAATACCTTGAAGACGCGGAATAGCAATTTCCTTGGACTCACCTAGTCGTGCTACACCATCTTGATCTTTTGGAAGAGTAACGGTGTATCTACCATCGGAATTCCTTTGGACTGTATTTTGGAATAGGTCCTCGCAACGTTTTTCCTCTAGTGAGAGTACCTTTACCGATCCAACCTCTTCACTGGACCAAAACCGGACAACCAGAGATTCCAGATCCTCCGTTGTTGATGCGTTGCAGGTGATGTGAGTATCCTGATTTCCATTAGATAAACCTCCACACACCACCCATCCGAAAACCGATTCATTAAGCGTCGGAAATTGGTTGCCTAGGGTAATTCTTTGACCGGGTTTGAAAAGGTCGAAAAATGATTCGATACCTAGCACCATATCCACTCTACTGAACTCAAAGAAAGCGGGATCAGCCAGATTAATCCCTGGAGGTATCGACCAACCATCCGTGTTGATTGAAGCACTTGGGAGATTTACGGTTACGTTGGGAAGAACAAGAAAGCTCATCAATTGCGAGAATGCAGAAACTCGTGAACGCACAACCGTTTGGATTTTTTCGCTAACCTTGGTCCCAGCCTGACCGATTCCACGCACAGAAATGTCTATTTTTTCCCTGTGGATCTTCATCCGCTGACTCAGTCGCTTCACGATGAAGTTGCTCTCCGAACCCGAATCCAAAAGAGCACGAGCAGGAAACCGTCCACCCTCGTCATCCTCCAAGACAACAACTGCAGTTGCCAACAAGACTTGGGAAGAGTACTGTTGAGCCGCAACCGGAAACCGATATACTGATGGCCGCCATGTTGGCCACCTGAGAAGAACTCGAACCAGAAGTTTCACTAACTTCAGAAGACTGCTTTGAATTTGAAGGATGGTTACTCCTAGCAACCGCTGCGATCCTTGCAGAACTATCCTTCTCCGACCGAAAACAAACCAGAGTGTGGTGACGGCCCTTGCAATTTTGACAGTTGAATTTTGATTGGCATTCCTTGGACATATGACCTATTTTAAAACAATTCCTGCAGAGAGCGTGGGTTTAAAAGTTCATTAATTTTAAGCCTTGTTAACCCCTTGTTAACCCCTTCAAGCAAAAGGGGTCAAACATGACCCCAAAAGTAAAATGGCTGTATAAAATCACAGACTGAATAAAAGTCTACACTGTTTTGGGCCAATTTTGTTCTACATCATAAGTTAAAGGCTTAGTGGACGACCAAAAAGATTCTGAAAATAAAGAAGTTCTCGTTGATGAACTTTAAACATTTAGGGATCTTTCTGCGATGTTCTTGGTTATCCAAAATGTACTTGAGCTTAGAAATTCAGACCCACAGTTGTAACAGTAGCTGTTAGGGCTATACAGTGGTCCAAATTCTTATAAGCGCACCCTCATTTTTCTAATGCTCAAGTTACTACATAGTGCAAGGATTTCAGTGTTATTGCTTAAACGGTACTTGCGCTAACTGGTGTTCAATAAAAAATGAGAATGATTTCAATACCTTTCTGTAATTAAAGTAAAGAGCGTAATTTTTTTCTCTCTCCAAGAGAATTGCTCTCAGGACTCCCTAGAAATGGGTGACATGTTTCTTTTCGCTCGGGTGCTGTCAGTTCAATCGAAGATGGCGTCAAAACAGCAAGCACTCCACGAGCGTGTTGTACGGTTTTACGGTTTAACGGCTTGAAATTAAACGAGGGGAAATTGTGTTAAGTTAAGTTTAAATTATTTTTTTCTGTGTACCTTGGATCCGAAAAAAAAACTGTCTTGTATAAATAACGCATCTCATGACCCACTACGCTAAACAAATCTAACACACGGCATTTAACCTTTGAATCGAAAAACAATCAGAAAAATGACCATGCGCTTATAGAATTTTCTAGCCCTGTATTAGGTTACGATATCACAAGTAGCACACTATGATCATAATTAGTTGTAGTAACTTGATTATGACCTAGCAAGTCATATTTATGTTATCTCAGCCAAAAGGCAACAACTGTGTGCTACTACAGATAGGTTCAAACACATTGAATGAACCTTTTGGATGATCAACAGTCGTTGTATTGATAATCTTATGATTCTCTAGGTCATCCAAACTGTCATTGAGTTCAGAACCTAAGATCTACAGTAGTAACTACAGCTTTGCCTATTCAAAGCTACCCTACGTATGCAACCATATTCAGTGGATATTTTCGAATGTAAAAAAAAAACCATCATGAGCAGAACTGAAATGATCTAGGCCATCCAAACTGTTCGTGAGTCCAGAACATAAGATCTACAGTTGTAACAGTAGGTTTTGGGGCTATATAAGATGACTAAATGCAGTCAAACACATTCAATGAATCGTTTGGAAGATTAACCGTCATTATTTTATAACTTTGTAATCCTCTAGGTAATACAAACTGTCCTGGAGTTTAGAATCTTAAAATCTACGTTAGCAATAGTAGCTGTTGGGTTATGCAAAATTATTTCACGTATTCTAGAATATTCGGTGAACATTTTCAATGGTAAAATTACATAAGACGATAATTTGGGATGGTCCAGATCCTCTAAACTTTCCTGGTGTTCAGAACTTAAGATATACAGCTGTAACAGTAATTGTTAGAAAATACAAAGTTACAATAAATATTCAAACATTTTCAATTGATATTATTAAAAGTCAAAATATAAAAAAAGCAATATGGAATGTTCCAGGCCATGAGATCTTACCATAAAACTTACAGTTGTAAAAAAAACTCTTGGATATAGAAAGCTATGATGTGTTTTGAAATATATTTGTTGAACATCTTGGAAGAACAACCGACATTATGAGATATTTTTCGAATGTTCTAGGTTACCCAAACTATCCTGAAGTTCAAAAGTTAAAATCTTCAGCTGTAACTGTAGCTTTCTGGACTAAACAAAGTAATCATATGTATTCGACCAAATTAAGTGAGTCTTCTGGAAGGTTAACCGATATAATGAGATGTCTTGGGATGTTCTAGGTCCCTTCAAAAGTTCAAAAGTTAGGATCTACTGTCGTAACAGCAGTTTTATAATCTATGAAAAGTGACGATATGCATTCAAACACATTCAGTGAATCTTCTGTAAGGTCATCAGCCATTATCAGATTGCCTTGGGATGTTAAAGTTCCTAAAAACTGACCTTGAGTTCAGAACTTAAGATAGACAATAGAGCGGTTCCATATCATTTCAGCAACGAGTAATTTTCATATTTTTTGATTTGCATGAAACCTTGCATACAAGTTTTTGGGGAAGAAAAACGCCGTTTTGCATACTTGGTTCGCCATTTTGAATCTAGCCTTACTTATGAGAAGGGCCTATGAAAAATGCACATGATATCTTCAAAAAATTGTATCTCGGAAACGGTTTGTCCGATTGGTTTGGTGTCTTCGGTGATGTTTTAGACAATTGTTGGTGCTATATGGAAAAAATATGCACGGTAAAAAAAAAGTTTGGTTTTTGTGTTTTGAACTAATATAGATTTTCCCTTAAAAGTTACATGTCAATAATTTTTTAATTATTATAATGTTATCGCTGATTGAAAATGCTGCCTAGTGCACAGTCGGTTGTTCTGGAGAAAAATAGGTTACAATGAAAAAAAAAATTAAAAAAAAATTACAATTTTCAAAAAAGCTATTAAGAAAAGTCAAAAAAGTTTGTCCCTCTATTTTTATGAAAGTACATCAAATTTGCAAGCAAAAAGTACTTCGGTAACATTTTTCTAAGATGCACCGTTTAGAAGATATTGATCATTTTAATTGTCCTTCAAAATTTATGGTCTACAATTGTAACAGTAGCTTTATGGACTAAACAAGGTTAAGTCAGTTTGTTTGGCATAGAATATCCCAAGATTATTTCATAATGTCTGTTGGTCTTTAAGGACATTCACTGAATATGTTTGAATATGTATCATGTCATTGTATAGCGACTAAAACCACTGCTACTACTGTAGATCTCATGTTGTGAACTCCAGGACAGTTTGGAGGACCTTGCAGATCTCATTAAAACAAGTTAAAATTGTAGGAAATTTTCAATCATTTATGTGTTATTGGGCATACACCAAACTGCGTGCATGAAATTTAGGCTTGAAAAAGATTATTAAAAATATATAGAATTTTACAATCAAAATGGCTTACATTTAGTTGCGTAGTCCTACGTCATCATTTTGAACAACCCAAAGGAGCTGTACCTTGTCGTTTTTTAATCACTTATCTACTATATTTTACTCCTGGTTTTTGTGAAGTGTGTACCCGAGTAACGTTGCCAAAACCATCCAGCGTTATTGAGTTTTATTAAAGTTTGATGAAAGCCACTAGAAATCAATTCGGTTTTATTATGACAGTAAGAGGTGACAACAGGTTTCATATGTTCAGGTTCACGAGAACATACACAGCTTCTTTAAAACGATCTTAAAACCTTGTCTTCTAAATTTCCTTTTACTCCTATCAAAGGTTTAATATTGACTTTACGAACTCGTAAAATGCTGTTTTGAAATGCCATTTAAGGACTCAATTAAATTGTATTAATATGGCCAGTTGAAAAAGCTTTTTTTAAAACCATTTTGCCTCCAGTAAATGCATTAAACGACAAATTGGCATTGAGGAAAGTAACCAATGACCAAGTCGTTTTATAGTAGCCATTAAGAAGATAAATTGGCTTTTTGGCAAAACTGTGATTACTTCCAATCGCCACATTAAAATACATGAAATAATTGAAATTTGGAAAAATTAATACACCAAATTTTAAATGTAATAGAAATGAACTGTAGATCAGAGACCAATTTTAGTATATTTTTAGATAACCTTATCAAATTCCATAAATTTTTCAGGAAATTGATGATTAATTTATCGAATATATTTGTTTCAATTTTCCGTTTGTTGATGTAAACTCGCATAATCTCCGAGGGGCATTTATTTTCAGCTCTTATCGTGCCAATATTTACCGTGAAATTAAATACGCATATGATTTGGATTATGATTAGCTAAAATTAGAAAAAAAAACTCAATTTTTATTTGACATTTTGCCTACAAACAAAATTTCTCGCAACACTAAAACGTTTTCTTAGATATAATTTACTGTTAAATGAATCAAAAGAGCAGAAAATCCAACCACGATACTACCGTGAAGTATGCAGCTGTGGCCATTTGGCCTTATGGTGGTTTTGATAGCTGCCAATAGGTTTTATGAAGGTTCTCAAATGGTCAAGTGCTATACAGCTGGAGTAAAACTTAAATTGTTACTTGGGTGTGATGCTGGCCTGCGATGACGGGATTTGACGGCAAATGGGTGATAAAAACTGGATGATTGGAACAATCTCGACCCCGACGTATGTATGTTTGTAGTTCGGCTGGTGGCACATGCCGTGACTCTTGGACTTTTGGTTGCCGGTCGCTTGAGACCTGATAGAGGTTGTAACTGGTCTTGACAGTTCAGCCGGAGTTTGTCCGAGGCTCAGCCAATTCTGTACCGATTGAAGGGAGGTTTGGCTTCTCAGCTCATCAGCATTTCCCTAGTGGCATACATGTTGCCATTGAGTTGAGAAAACATAAATGTGCCTTTGTAAGTCAGAATCAAGTTGCTGCAACTAATTATGATCGTGGTGTGCTACTTGGGTTAGTTTACTATAACAATTCTCGCTCAGATACATTTTTACGACTGGGGATAGAATAAGTTGTAAACGATTTTTGGGAGAAAGATATTTCCAAAAAAAAAAAAAACTAAGCGATGACATAAATGCAAAGTTAAACTGCAAAGTTGAAAAATTTATTTCATCGAATTAATAAATTTCTTCTATGTTTTTTCCAGTCTGAGTAAAGGCTGAGCAAAAGTGAATTGGTACGCACAAAAAGACCTGTAGTTCGTGATTCGAAAACTTTAAACAGTCAGTGTATTCAGATATTTGCAACGAAAATGGGAAGAAAGAAGGTGTTTTCTTTCAATTCCAAAGCCTGCCGTTACCCTATACGGAACTATTAATACTCCCTCTTGATTTCTATTCGTTCAAGCAATAAATTACGGTCCACCCCTAGAGCCTTGCATGGAGATAAAAATTATCTGCTGCTCATCAAAGAATGAAGATATTTGAGAATAGAACGAGTAAAGGAGATGCAAAAAAATAGAGAAAATACGACGTTGATGAAAATAAATGAATAAAAAAAAATTCACAGTGAAAGCGATTCAACGAAAATTATTAAAAGGATGCAGACAAAGGAAGGCGGCAAATAACATATAAAAAGGATAAACAAACGGAAGCTGATGATACAAACGATGAAGTGGAAAAAGAGAAGATAATTCAGTAGATCCAGTAAATGAGAGAAAGTGAATGTAAATAGGACTGAAGGTGTTAACAACAGTGAAGCAAGATGACGGTGAAGAGCAATAATAAATTGGAAAGTTGAAAAAAAAGCATCACCTACAGTGGAAATGCATGAATTGTTGAGAAAAATGAGAGAAACTTAATAAAATATGCGGAAGATGAGAGGCGTAAAAAAAGAAACACATGAAAAGAATTGGAAAAAGAGAACAGGAGGAAGAGAAGTAAGGCCTGTACTCGAAAAAAAATGCACCAGACAAAATTGTTCGCCAAAAATTTATTCTTGGCTTTCAATCCGTGGGACCGCAGGAAGGGCAACAGACGCTTCTGCACTGAAAATTTATTTTTGTTAAGAAGCTTTCACGCGTTTCGTAAACATGAATTTTGTACATAGAACAAATGTATCGTATATTGTATGAAACATTCATATTGATTTTTATTTGGTGTAATGCTATCATTACACCTTTTTCTAAAATGCATGAAGTAAATTTCGTGAAGACCAACCAATCGCTTTTTCTTTTATCGTACTCATGTAAAATGATGTTGCTACTGGGAAGGCGGGAATCATTTATCTATCCCAAAATATAAATTAAAACGCTGTGGAGAGCTAGAAGTTCATGCAAATTAATCAAGCATCTTCTCACGAGTAACCATGGCACAGTGAGATCAACCACGGATTCAGTATCAGCACATTCCATAAATTCAGGTTCGAATCCCATATCATAAACATTAAAAAAAAACGCTTGACAACTCCACGTGGTTGCGCTTTTTTGTCAATTGTATTTCGAGTCGATAAAGTAGATCTATCAGTCGTTCATGCACCAGAGACACGTTTCTTTTTAATTTGTGACAAAATATTCGTAGCTCTTTGGATTGTTTTTGTACAACCGACGAATGTTCTTTCTGTGTCGACAAGAGCTTCGCGCTTTCGACAGTTGCGCGTGTGCCATTAATTACAAATGTATCTTCATTAAAAGAACAAATCAGTTTCGTTGCAGAAAACAACAACTGGATTTGTAAGTATTACCTTTGATTTCGTAATAAAAACTTAAATTAACTTTCAGTGTGGAGGCACTCGTTGCGGTAAATTTCGCTGTTGATGGTACCCGTTGTGATGTACGGTTTACTCAGTTTACCGCATTGGCATATGGCAACGTAGAACTCCAGACCCGGTATCTGCTTTGCGTCTGCCTTGATGTCATCCATAACCACACACATCGGTTTCGTTAACCACTCTCGATACAGCTTCCTTGCGCGGGATTTGGCCGCCGTGTTTTGTTGATCACCCCGGTTCGGTGCCTTGCGGACTTTGATTACACGAAGTCCAGCTCGTTTCATGGTTTGCTGAACGAACCAGGCGGAATACTTTGCCTTCAGAGCCACGTTGCGAATCGAAAGGCTCGGATTACACTTGAAATAATGCAAAACCTTCCGGGCCTTCACAGGGTCAGCTGTCTTCGATTTTCTTCCACTTCCAACCCGGCGCTCGGTCATCTGGGGCTCCTTAGTTGTATGGGTGATTCCTAGTTGTCTTCCGATCCATCTCATGGTTCGATGAGATCTCAATAACCACTGAACCGATTGTTATTAAATTTTGCACATGTAAACAATTCACTCCAAACTACCCTTATACAAAGATTCTAGTTATACCTAGATTTGCATCAATTTTTACCCACGGACAAAAAAAGTTACACACGGATGCCTTAGAAGAAGAGAAATGGAAAACCGGTTGAAGTGAACTGGAAAGGAATCAAAAGAAAAGAGATTGTACAAGAAAAGTGAAAGAAGAGAAGTGGATGAAAATAAATGGAAGAAAATTAGCAAAACAAAAGAAACGGAACATAAACAGTGGAAGAAAAGAAACGAAAGAATCGAAGTAACAGAAGAAAAACAGAATAAGAGAAGCGGTAGATGAGAAACGAAAGCAGATTTGCAGAAGAAATGAAACGGCAGAAGATAACCGGGAGAAGAGAAGCAAATGATGACAAGTGGAAGAAGAGTAGCGGAAGAAGAGTAGCGGAAGAAGATACCCGGACGAAAAGTAGCAGTGGAATAAATGCGGAAGATAAGTAGCGGAAGCAAATGAAGATAAGCGTAGGAAGAGAAGCAGCCCAAGTAACAATTTCAGTCCTATTCCAGCCGTATAGCACTTCTCCCGGCTTTGTTGATGAAACTACATTCAAAACTGTTTTGTCCACCAACACCTCCTCTATGCATCTTTAAAGCCGAAATGTGGACAAAGTGGCCCACTCTTTAGACGGTTGTGAAAACAAATTCATAAAACCTTTCTAAGACCATAAAGATTTCGAAAATGTTCTAGTGAAAGATGTTATGACCACTTGAGAACCATCATAAAACCTATTGGCCGCCTTCAAAACCAGCATAGGGCCGAATGGCCACAGCTGTCAAACTTCACGGCGATATCGTGGTTTTTGTTGTTCTGCTTTGCTCGATTCTCTGCTCTTCTGATTCATTCAACAGTAAATAATGGCTGAGAAAAAAGTTCTAGTGTTGCGGGAAATTATCTTTGATAGCAAAATATTTAAAACAAATTGAGTTTTTTTTTCAATAGCGTATCATACTCCAAATCATACGCGCATTTAATTTTATGGTTAATATTGGCGCGATAAGAGCGGAAAATTAATGCGCCTCGGAAATTATGCGAGTTTACATCAACAAAAACAAAATTGAAGGAAATATATTGGGTAAATTAATCATGAAACTCCTGAAAATTGATGGAATTCAATAAGGTTATCTGAACGAATACCGAAGTTTGTCTCATCTACAGTTCAATTGTATTACATTTAAAATTTGGTGAATTTATTTTTGTACATTTCAATTATTTCATATACTCCAAAATGGCGATTGCAAGAAATCACTGTTTTACCAAAAAGCCAATTTATCTTAGCAATGGCTACTATAAAACTATCTGGTCGCTTGGTAGTTTTACTCAATGCCAATTAGCCGTTTAATGTATTTATTGGAGGCAAAATGGTTTTAATATGCTATTTCAACTGACCATAATAAGATAATACGTATGAGTCCTACAACGGCATTTCAAAACAGCATTTATGAGTTTATAAAGTCAAAATAAAACCTTTGATAGGAGTAAAAGGAACTTTTGAAGTCAAGGTTTTAATATCGTTGTAAAGAAGCTGTGTAGGTTCTTATAAATCTGACTAAAATTTGAAACCTATTGGCATCTCTTGCTGCCATAATAAAATCGAATTGATTTCTAGTGGCTTTCATAAAACTTTAGTAAAACTTAATAAAGCTGGATGGTTTTGGCAATGTTACTTGGGAGTATTCACGAGTACGGAAGAGGAAAAGCTTACTTCTTGGCAGACATGAGTCGGAGATCTTAAACATGAAACCGAGCTGTCTGTTGGCTATGGTAATCATACCCGTGTAGTGCTGTCTAAATGTCATATCGCAGTCATGCGTGATTCCAAGGTCACGAAAAGAATCAACTTTTAGCAGAGGCTGGTTATATAAATGAGATCAAGTGCAATTGGGTTAAATTTTCGATAGAATGTGATATTGAAGCATCTGTTAACACACAGACCACATAAATTTTCACAAAGGCTGCAAAGAACCACCTGCAATTAGGTGGGAGTCCAACCTCGTTGATGAAAATTGAGAACAGCAGCGGTCCCAAGCTGCTGGCTTGGGGTACGCCCGACATATTAGTGAAGTAGTTTGATTGAGCTGAGCCGATCTTCACACCGAGTACCCGTTAGGTAAGATTTAAACCAACGAATTAGGTTATTCGACACGCCAAGTTGGTCTAACTTTGACAAAATAGAATAATTTGGTGCAGGTTGTAAATTGTCCATATCCATTCCGGAACAAAGTCAGTTGCTCCTAGAGTGATCATAGGAAATTGGTTGGTCATTTAACACCTTGTCCGAAAAACAATGTTGGCGAAATACTGTTTAAAAGAGAAAATTCTTCACAAAACTTCACCCTAAAAACAATCTATTTCCCCAACGAATTCTGGAATGTCTCCGGAACCGTATTCCAAATTCAATCCATATTATGGCCTGAGAAGCAATATGAAATTCCCCATATAATGGAAAATCTAATTCTCCATATAATTGAACACCAAAATCAATTGCAATTTGGTGAAGTTAGATCCGATAAAATGAATAAATATTGTAACAAAAACTATGTTAGTATCGCAAAGGTTAAGGAGGAATTAATTCATTATTCTGATTGTTAGCATTACAACTGGACTGGTGCGTCACTACGGCAATCAACCGACTGCCACCGATACCGATTCAAAATTGGTTAAATCGGTCACCAGCCACCTTTCAGCGAACGAAACGCAAAACCAATATAAAACAAACACACTCCCCGTCCTTTGGTCTTTTGGTCTCTTTGGTTATTCCCAAGTCAATTCCGACTAATTAATATTTCGACATCTGTCCCATCAATAAATTCAAAATCCTTCTTTCAACACCCCCGGATTGCCTCTGCTGCTGCTGCCGCCCGAACACTTCAAAGGGAGTAGCATGATTGGAAATCCACCGAATCGACGGCGGCACTACTACTTCTTCCATCGGTTCCACCTCGAGTCCATCGGCCTCCTCGACCGTCACCATCTGCTTCAATACGATAAAAGCTCGAACTGGCCAATAAATCAGCTAAACCATCAGGCGGCGGCGACCGATTTCCGCGCCACAGCTCGTAACTGCTCGCTGACTGAATGACTGCAAAGTGGTCATGCGGGGGAGTGCATTAAATTTGCTCGTCAACACGTGTTGATTTTAACATACATTTGGTTTATTTGTATTGTTTCTCCAGCACTCCTTGGGTCCACTTCGGTGCAAGCACGAATCTGTCTGCTAGTTTGTTGATTCTTTTCTCGTTATTTTTTCGCTCACGTTCTGACTTTGTAACGGGGGAAAATTGAATTATAAATAAATAAATCGGCTGGTTCACATCCCTCGCTAAGGGTAAGAGTTCCGCGGACTATGGACGAAAACTGGAAAATTCACAGCGAAAATCAATTACTCAATAACCAACAGCTCTGGAGGTTTGATGTCATCGGGAGAGAGAGAGAGTTGCGCTCTGCAAAGAGGATACTTCATTCGACGTTAGGTTGTGGCTAAATTGGGTGATAGAACATACCCTGGGCAACAATTGTTCTGCTTATTTGGATTGCGGTTGCTTGTCTTTAGTTTTTCAAGCGTCATACATTTGCTTGATCATAGTTAACATCGTGAGTTTAGATTCGCGATGAATGATGAACGATGATTGGTAAATGAGATCGTGCGTCTTGCCTCCATGGTGACCACCGATGATGACACTAGCAGACAAGTGCATTGTAATCAGTAATCGTGTGTTCTACGCCACACTATCAACACTGATAAGATTTCGAAAACGATTATTAAGGATCAACAAACCTAGGTGTCTTCAAACGAAAAATGTTGCTTTGAGGCTGTTCATAAACCACGTAGACAAATAAGGGGGGGAGGGGTTTCGAAAAAGTCTACGTTTGTCTACGAATGGGGGATATACCAAAAGTCTACGTAGACCTTTTTTTTCTCTACAAAACGGATATTCATACACAGAAAAAAATTATTAATTTTAACAAGCGCGTAAAATTTCCCATCGCTTAATTCGAAGCCAAAGGAGGTGTAAACAACGAAATTGTTTGCAATTTTTCATGCGCCATATAATAATGTTTATAAGCTTTCATACAACAGGCTAGATTCAGGCGTTATCGAGCAAAAGTTTACATGAAATATCTCATTATTTTCTGCAAAGTCTAGCGTTCCCTTTATGTGCATTAGATAACGCAGAACATTCAATGTTTCTTTTTATCTGTGTACCCTCCACACAGAGAAAAATACCGTCATAACAAACATATTTCAGGTATATCCAAATATAAAATTAGTTGGCCGCAAACATAAAATTGCTTTCTTTCTAACATATTTTATGTTCAAAAGTGACATCGATGTTTGAAATTAAAATCATATTATGTTTATTTTCAACATATTAATGATACGAATAAACGTACAAATTTTGGATCCTACTGGTTGCGTTCTAAGTTTAATTAATCTATTCTATGAATCTTGGTTATCTTAGTCCTTGATTGAGCTTAAATGCTAACATGTTCCAGTTTCAAGAAGTTTGCTCAGAGATGCACACAGTTTCGAACTTTGTAAAAAGTGAAGCAATACATCAAATCAGTATAATATGGCAGCTAATTAAATAATGGAGCATAACATCCCGTTCACACTACAACCTTTATAACGTGATATAGGCTATCTTCATACTACAACTAGCATCTCTACATCTAAAGACTGTCTACGATAAATTTTGGACACCAAAATAATAGTAGCAAAACAAAATTTACACATTATTCAAAAATTCCGATTGTTTATTTCACAATAATAGATTTATATCTACATTAGAAACAGTTGATTAAGATGTTATTTTAATTGATAAATCAAAACAGTTTTAATCGAATAATTAGGTCTATTCTGCACCTGTCGGTGAGTCGAGATCTCTTAAAAGAATCGAGTGTGGTGAATATGTACCTCGTGTTTTTCTTTGTGGATCAAATAAAGAATGGACTCACACGATGTTACTGTAGTCACATTAATCGATTCTCTTGAGCCGTCTCAACTCATCCGAGACGGAGAATAGACCTGTATCTATATAGAGTCAAGTTTGAACTAAAAATCTTAAAACTTAAAAGAACAACTTTGGGTCAATACACTTTTTAAATTTATATCTACATTTAGATTGGTTTAGATAACGCGTTATAAATCTTCAAAATTGTGTCGGTTGATACTGATTCCTTCACAACTCCACAACTCATGTTTTTATGCGTCTCATTGCTGAGAAGCTCCACTCGCATCCGGCTGAGCTTATAGGAATGGAAGATAACCCCTGGAGCAACCTTTATAGATTGGATGTAATATCAACTTTCAGTTCCGCTCGCAAGGTTTCCAAAGTTATATTGAACTATTCATAAGTTCCAGATCAACTTCGACCTATTTTAATTCCCCATATTTTTATTTAACGTGCAGTAGAAGAATTTTAACTGATGGGTTGATTGGTCCACTGGTTTTGATGTCTACTATGAATATCCATCTGGCTTCCGGAAATTTTAGGAACCTTGTTTCGTATATGTTGCTTAACTGGCAGCAATCAATTTCGCATTGGGGATTATTTCCGACATTTAAGACCATTATTTCATCTTATCGGATAGTCTCAGTTCTATTGAGGCCGGTCGATGAAAACAGTGAGGCACTCATCTTATTTTCTTCAAAAAATAAGGAAGGAGATGTGGGTGTTGGTCGAAAGATCATGTAGGATTATCTTTGTATGGTCCCCTCACATTGTTCAATACCAGGCAATGAGAAGGCGGATTCTCTATCAAAGGTGGGTGTGCGCACAAGAAGGCGAGATTTTCGATAGAAGAATTTCGCATAATGATCCCTAGTAGCACACTTGTTACCATTCAGTTCAGATAACATAAATATGACTTGCAAAGTCATAATCAAGTTACTATAACTAATTATGTTCGTAGTGTGCTAACTACTTGGGATTTTTTCCCATTAGTACGTTAATGAATAAACTTCCATCTCCATATTTTGCTTATCGACATTCGTTAGCTTCGGAATTTTTAATCACTCTGAGGAGTCTATACTCTACAAGTGAAGAGTCTATACGTACAAGTGTAAATAATATCGTGAATTCTAAAAGGCGCCTTTAAACATAGCTCATTATTGTGAAACCTTCTTGAATAATAAAATGAAAATACGTACATACAAAAGTGTTTCAAAACTTATGTATCAACTTAACAGGCTCTACATTTTATTGTCGCTTTTATTTTAGTTATGAGTCTTAGGGTTGTAATATTAATAAAATTGAATTATTAGAATTCAGAACTATCTTAGGCTAAAGCGTAGGACTTTTGTTAAGCAGTATTTTGAAGCAAACGCATTATATAAAATATATAATTAGTTATTCAAAACAAGCTGTTAAGAGGATCAGCAAACAACGCTTTACCGGGTTTCTCTAGGAGGTTGTTGAGTAAACAACGACGAGAAAAACATTACTAGTAAAAATGAGAAGCTATGTTTTCAAAAACCTCAAATTGGATATTGGATTCCATCACATGTGGTCTTTAGGGAGTGTAAAAACAGAGATTTCACATTGCTAGAACCATTATGTGCCTTTGGCGGTATTTGAGCACGATCAAGCGCATACATTTTTGCCAGTCAGTGTGGCGGATCCGTGACCTTTCCGCATGGTGATGTGTGGCAAAAGTGTGTGCGTTTGCTTCGAAATACTGCTTAACAAAAGCCCTACGTTCAATTTCATAACCTGCCGAACTCTCTCGGACCTATCGATACTTTCTCTTCACATCTTTGGTTCTAGCAAAAATTGCTGTTCACTACTGGGATCCCATGACGTTGGGAAGATATTTCCAATTTCAAAACATTTTAACAGACGCTCAACAAACTCCCGAGCGAAGTGATGTAATGTTTGTATTTGTATTTGTATCTATCTTTGATTCATCGGACTTCGTGAAGTACCTACATCTAATACAAGTCAACGTTAAAAACGTTAAAAGCAAGCGGTGACGAAATCTTGAGGCGGACATGTTGAAATCAAATTCGTCGGATTCTACGTTGAAACGGCGGATCATGGCAACAATCGAACTATTTGCAGCATGAATATGCATAGGCATATAGACTGATTCTCGACAGCAACTCAGGAATATCATATTCAGATAAGAGAAGCTTGGCTACGAATACAGATTGCGCGACATTCCTTCGTTTTGCCAGAGTATCCAGCCCTAGTAGACGACAGCGATCGACGTAAGCGAACCTAAGCTGGCGAATGGCTTTATCAATGGTACCTGAGAAACGGCGAGTAAAGGTTAGCTCTTCATCCAATACAACTCCGAGGTCTTTAACATGATCAACCCTTTCACTTTTTTAAACACTATTTAAAAAAAAACTTTTTTCTGAATTTGGACTAACTATTTTCAATATGGTTGGATCACATTTATAATATTTCTGTCGACGACATGGCGGGAACAAACGGTCACTTCCTAATTGCTCGGCGCACTCGGTGCTTTTCGCGAGCTTTCGTAACATTACTGCGGTATTTCAGTTCAGGTTACACTCCACTAGTTACGCCTACCCTACCTACTATACTCTTTTTGTACCGTGAAGCAACATAGCCGGCCACCTAAATTTGACAGCTCAAATTTACAAAACAAAACAATCATGAAAGCGCATTCACCCTTCAATCGCCGACAAGTGCGAACCACAAAGTTGCTAGTTGAGTGTAGTGAAGTTCCTTTTAAAAAAAAATAAACCGCGTGCGCTCTCGGAAGCCATTTTGTAGTTTTTACGGTTTTTTTAGTGAATTACAGTGATTTGAATTGAATAGATAGAGAAAGAACAATTTTTGACTTTTATAGTTTTTTAACTTTTTTTTTTTAGTTAATTAAGGAAAGAGAGAAAATATAATTGAAAAAGGAGTTTTTGTTTAGGCTAAATTAGGTTAGGCAGTTGTAAAGATAGTAATAAGCAGCGGTCTGTGCTTGTTCAACAAGCATGGACCAGTCAGACGATAACAGGCGGTTAATACCGCCGGACAAAGGTAAGGATTTGATTGGTTTTCCATTACCCCCTACATCAGACGAAGACATGATTGATGATGACTTTCTGGGCTTCCTGGAAGTTGACAAGACGGACCCAACTCAACAGAACAGGAAAAGACGAGACGAAAAAGACAATAAAGAAAGTGAGAAGAAACGTACAAGATCACACATAGCCAAAAACACACGAACACAAACATTTGACATAGCCACCAACCATCCATCACCACAACCACAAACGTCTAACAATATAACCACACTAACACCAACCCAGCCCGGAACATCAAACAGAATTAACAACTACAACATCCACATCAAGAACCACACATACAACGTATTTTTTATTGAGCCAATTTCGATTAAAGAAGGACAGAAGGTTCTCGAACCAATGGAAATAGGAAAATTCCTACATGATGCGCAATTGGACCAATTTACTGAATTAAAAAGAGCGGGACAGTTTCGATACAAAATGACATACAAAAAACCACAGGATACTGAGAAAATTCTCAATGCTACGGCACTCCTAAAAAACAATAACTACAAGGCAAACATCCCGAAAATGCTAACGGAAACGACAGGAGTCATCACAGACATCCCAGCCTCGTTTACGGATCGAGAAATACGATTGAATGCAGTCTGCAACAAAAAAAATCACGAGTGTTGAGCGAATAAAGAGGAAAAAAGACACCGAACTGATCAATACAAGATCCGTCAAAATCACTGTCGAAGGCCCAGAACTACCGGAAGTGATACAAATCTATGGAGTATTCTGCAAGCCGAAAATTTACATCTACCCTGTGAGGGTTTGCAACAAGTGCTGGAGACTGGGGCATAAGGCTACGGCATGTAAAAGCAAGGAAACTTGCCAAAGATGTGGAAAATATATTTCTGATGAACACAAAGGTTGTGACGACAAGGCAACCTTAAAATGTAAAAACTGTGGAAACAAACATCTACCGACAGACACGAGTTGTCCAGAAAGAAAAAGAAGAGAACACATAAATGCAGCAATGATGTTGAATAAAATGACGTTCGTAGAAGCAGCAGAACTCTACCCAAAAACACAAAACAGATACGCCATACTGGAATCTACTGAATTTCCAAGACTGGAATGTCCAAGTAGATCAAACCCAGGATTCAGGCAGGAGATAGGAAGTCATAAGAAAATCGACTACAGTAAAGTAGTTCAAAGCCTACTGAAACCTAAACCGAAAATTACCATGACCAAAAACGTTTTCCCTCAAGATGAACAAATTCCAGAACAGATAAGCACAATTACAAACAACCCACATGCAGTATCGGAAGCAGAACGGCTTCAAACAATGTCAAAAAATCTTCTCAACTTTTTTTTCTACACTGCTTCATCCCAATATGGAAAGCAAAACAGAATCGGATCCGAGCTCGGACCTTCTAAAACTTTAAAAACTTAATTGAATTAATCGAAACAAAAAATATACATAAATAACAGTAAACACTTTTCGGAAATAATGGATATGTTTACTGAAACGTTAAATATCTCACAACTTAATATACACAGTCTTAGACCACTACAAAAAAGAGAAACCTTAAAAACATACTTAACAATTAATAACGTACATGTATTCCTAATACAAGAAATCTGGATTAAAGAAACTGAAAAATATAAATTTTTAAACTACTCTTTGTTCAAGAAATGTAGACTTGATGGATATGGCGGAACAGCTAAACTTACACACCCGACGTTACAGGCAGTAGAAATAATAATCCCCAATGAAGATCTTGAACTAGTGGCAGTAAAAGTGAAAAATTTAAAAAATCCAACAATTTTCATATCCTTATACATTCCCCCAGATGCAGCAACAGATGACATTAAAGAATCATTGGAAAATTTATTCAAGTTTATCCAGCACAGTAGCATACCAATTATCTTGGGCGGTGATTTTAATGCACATCACCCAATATGGGATAACGTTGCAATCAGACCTGACCGTAGAGGAGAACTTATTAGTGACCTTTTGGTAAATTATGACGTAATTTTTCACAATACAGGTGTTCCAACTAGATGGGAAGATATCAATCAAACTGCATCAGCAATTGACTTAACATTAACTACGGTTGATTTGGCATCAGCCATAAGCTGGGAAGTAAGTGAAGAAAATCTAGGTTCACACCATAAGCTCATAGAATTGAAAATCCAAAATTATAATAAATTCTCATTTAATGTTCCACTTAAACGAAATCGATCCAAAAGAAATAAATGATGTAAGCAGCTTAGAGGAAAAAATCCAAATAGCGCTAGACAAAGCATCCTACAAAATATATCCTAACAGTAAGAAAAAGGTCAAGCCATATTGGACAGAAAATATTAAAAAACTTTATGAAGAGAAAAATAAAACTCACATACAATTCAGGAAAAACTTAACACTAGAAAACACACTAAAATATAAAAAAGCGGAAAGAGAATTCACCAAAGAACTGAAAAAGGAAATTGATAAATATCGACAGAACATGCTAGAAGACATAAACGAAGATACAAATGTTAATAGAATGTGGGAAATAGTTAAATGTATATCAGGCAATTTCAAAAACAAAAATAACTCCGAAATCATAACAAATATCGAGCTAGCTAAACAATTTTTGGCAATAAATTTCAAAAAGGAAACCAAAGAAGATTACAATTTTTCTAATATTACAGTAGACGAGAAAAGGTTCAGTGACAAATTAAGCAACGCTCAAATGCTCAAAACAATTAATAACAGAAAAGACACTTCAGCAGCTGGTCTAAATAGGCTATCATATTTCTTCCTTAAATGAATCAAAACTGAACTGCACATTAAAATCCTAGAATTAACTAACGAAGTTTTGGAAAACTTAAACATACCAGAACAATGGTTAAACATTAAAATAATACCCATATTAAAACCATCTAAAGATAAATCGAACCCAAAATCTTATCGACCTATTGCATTAATTAATATTAATCTGAAAATCATTAATTGCGAAGTTAAAAAACGATTGAACACCTTTTGCTCAGAAAACAATTTGATTCCTTCCTTGTCGTTTGGTTTTAAAGAAGATTCATCAACAATAGACTGTATCAACTACATGATTTCAACAATAACCGAAGCACAACGCAATAAATCAATAGTAACTACAATATTTCTGGATCTTACCAAAGCATTTGACTCCGTGGACATAACAATACTACTAAACCAGCTGGACAATATGGCAGTACCAAACAAAATTTCAAGATGGCTTAAAAAATATCTCTCTGAAAGAACAATAATATTAGAAACAAACCTAGGACAACTAACCAAAATAACGAATAAAGGCCTTCCACAATGCTGCCCCCTATCCCCTTTGCTTTTTAATTTATACACTAGCTCACTGCACGAAATTAATACCGATAAAGTAATATTAGAACAATTTGCTGATGATTTCGCAATTACAATAATTGGTGAAACCATAGAAGAAGTGCAATTAACGGCCAACATAACACTGGAAAGAATAAAAGAAAAATTAAAACGAATCAAGATAGAGGTAAATGCGGAAAAATCAGCAGTGACTCTATTCACTTCAA
The DNA here is from genome assembly GCA_034211315.2 of Aedes japonicus. Lineage (NCBI taxonomy): Eukaryota > Metazoa > Arthropoda > Insecta > Diptera > Culicidae > Aedes > Aedes japonicus. Next base: position 48,685 of record JASCZW010000437.1, on the reverse strand, counting down.
GAACAGAAGAAAAAATAAATGTTGTTATGGGTGAGAGTAACATAAAACAAATAAATCAACACAGATATTAAGGTTATATAATCGACCAAAAATGTCACATAAAATGCATATAAATCACATAAACAATAAAGCTAAACAAAAACTAAATGTGCTAAAAATAATATGTAAGAAAAAGAACGGAGCACACCCGCAAATGGCTCTGAGAATCAATAAAGCAGTTTTACGCTCCCAAATTGACTATGGGTTGACAATTTACGGTGGAGTAGCCAAAACCAATCTTCAAAAACTTAATTCAACATACAATGCCGGAATAAGAGCATGCTTAAGACTATTAAAATCTACGCCTATTAATGTCCTCTATGCAGAAGCAGGAGAAATGCCAATCAAGGAAAGAGCAAGCTGGTTAGCTAAAAAAGAAACTTTAAGAATTTTCGCGCATAATAAACCTATAATTAATATTCTAAGCAAATTTACAAAAATGGAAGATCTCCCTAAAAAAAATACTTTTTTGGAAAAATTACTTTCGAAAATAATTATTTAATTGTACAATCGAATTGCTCAACAATTTCTAATGAAACCAAACGATATATAGAACAAATAGTAACAGAAATACCGAATCTAAATAAACCAAATATGAATGAATTTACCATAAAAGTTTTGACAAATGAATTTATCCAAAAAACATAGGAAAACTACATCAAAGTATATACAGTTGGGTCAAAAACTTCAGACAAATGCGGTATAGGTATATGGATAGAAAACATCGAATCAATTAGTTGCAAAGTCAACAACGAACTATCGATAATGAATGTCGAGCTAACAGCGATTAATTCAGCAATCGATATAATTAACACACAGTCAGAAAGTAATTTTGTTATATGCACAGATTCAAAATCAGGTCTGATGTCTCTAAAATCAAGGAAAATTAAAAATAACTATTTAATTAAAGAAATTCTCACCAAACTTAAAAGCTCATCTAAACAAATATCACTTCAATGGGTTCCAGGACACAAAGGTGTAATTGGCAATTAAAAGGCGGATTCACTATCAAAACACGGCTGCAATAGCTCGAACGTGATATACTCAAGTTTACCGCTGACGGATGCTTTCAACTTAGCTAAAAAGAATCATTACAAGAATGGATTAATTCATATACAAATTTATCAAAAGACAAGGGTCTTCGACACTTTAAAATATATCCAATTCCCACTCTTAAACCCTGGTTTTACAACACAAGTCTTGAAACACACGAAATTATCAGCATAGGAAGACTAAGGACTTTCCACACACTGACGAAAGAAAAACTTTACCAATGGAAACTTACTAACGACGAAAACTGCGATGAATGTGGGGTGAAGGATGATATCAATCACGTCCTTTTCAATTGCACTAAATACATTGAAAATAGATATAAATTCCGCTGCTTGCTCGCTGTTGACAACACCGACGATTTGCTTAAGGAAGCTGTAACAAAAACTTACCGAGAAATAGCAAAATTCATTAAATTAAACCGAATTCAAATTTGATAACGCGTTTGATCTTTCTCAACCTAGGGAAGCGGTACCTATATTGAGCTCAATAAGCAGACCTCCAGTGGAAATCGGTGAATATGCACTGAATACCGAACACTGAGTACACAAGTTATTCACAATTTATTCATCCACTTACCGTTAATCGTTAAGCAACACACAAAGCATTCGATTCTGATAAATTTCTTCCAATTTAATACGGAAAAGTTGAAACTGCTATGTACCTATATTAATAATATCCCGAAAAACATTAATCCCATCTGTGTACATATGTTAATCGTACTGATTTTAATCAAGAAAAAAATACAAACAAGTTAACGCTCTTCACTACTACACCCAAAAATGAAGTAGATCATTTGACAGCACTTCACGTGTGTTGGATAGCATGCATATAACCAAGACAAAATGAAAGGGTTTGTTTGTTATTCTTCCATGAGAATATTGACAACAAGACTCACCAAACGTTGGGCAAAGAATGATCTATTAATGATTGAACACGCACACTAGCGTTGATGTGTATGCTATACAGTATGTGAGCAGTGCAACATCAAGCATTTACGTCGATTGTTAACACGGTTCAGAATAGGTGCAAGCGTATTTAAATTATTGTGAAAATTAATCCCATAGTTTTCTAGTATTTTATAACGTATTCGTAGATTCTAGTGTGGTTAGTGTAATAAGTGAAGTGTGATTTTTATGGTTTATGCAATTACGCACCGGAAATGTGTGAGGATATAGTGCAATTAAAGAGAAAACTTGGAGTCGGGCTCGAGTATATTCCCTTGTACGGTTAGATCAATACGACGAATTTGTAGTGCAAAGGTAAGAAAATGTGTTGAAAATCTGACTGCTCATTTATTTTACTAAATTGTAAGTCTCCGAAACGTTTTTGTAGCTTTTAATTATATTCTAGACCTAATTTTATTAGCCAGGATTATATATTCTTGTTAACTGCGCCCATTTATGGAAAAATTAAACATATTTGTACGTTTGAAGTTGGATGGCTGCAGAATGTGATGGATATATGTACTATGGTGAGAATAGGTTCCGCTTCCCTATATAAATAAAAAACAAACACTAATCCATGATTGGTGCTCACTGTCAATTCATGGAATAACACCGTCAAAACAAACAACGTACATCGAAACATAATAAAGGGGCGAAAACGAGGCCCAACAAAAACTTCACGACTTGACAATACTTGGCAGTGTAGTCCGTCAGTTGTGGACTCGCCACTAAAGGGTGAACAGAAGAAGAAGAAGAAGAATCATGAAAGCGAAGGATCGTCAACATCGCAAGAGGAATGAAGTTAAAATTTTAAACTAATGAATAACAAAATTTTCTCTCTTTTTAGCTTATTCTAAACTCTCGGACTCGGTGTTTGGTTGTTGGTCGAAAGGAAGTGGAAAAATTCTTTTTACTGGTCGCTTATATGTCCCGCTAGCAGTTCGCAAGGTAACAACACGTACCACTCCATCTTCTCCGGGATGTGTTTGTGTTATTCTAGCTAGTGGCCACGAGATCGAAAGTTTTCCGTCTTCCTGGACCAATACGATCTGGCCCACTCGAATTTTCATCGGTGCTGAGGATTTCTCGCGCTGATGATTCAATTCCGTGAGGTATTCCTTTCGCCACCGCTCCCAATGCTGCTGGATGAGTTTTTGTAGCTGTTGGTAATGGTTCAGTCGATTGGTAGGAACGGTTTCGTAGTTTGGTTCTGGTAGGCCGAGAAGTGAAGTTCCTATGAGAAAGTGTCCGGGAGTGAGGACATCTAGCTCATTGGGGTCACTTGATAGCGACGTCAAAGGCCGACTGTTCATGTTTGCCTCGACTTGGGCAAGCACGGTTGCGTAGTCTTCGAAGGAAAGCTGGATGTTACCCAATGTTTTTGCAAGCGACGTTTTTGCCGTTTTCACAGCCACCTCCCATAGGCCACCAAAATTAGGTGCTCTTGGCGGATTTTGTGTAGATTGCATTCATTGGTGATGACTTCTCTGGTGCGTTTTGCTTCGAACAGACGGTAGAGTTCGGCTAGAGTGTTCCTTGCCCCTTGTAAATTCGTACCGTTGTCAGAGTGGATTTCAGCTGGCATTCCATGACGTGCGATGTAACGACGTAAAGCTGCGAGGAAGGGCTCCGAAGACAAATCGCAGACCAGTTCGAGGTGTACGGCCTTGGAAGCAAAACAAACGAAAACGGCAATGTATGCCTTTCTTGCTGCTGCTCGTCGATGCACAGGTTTCAGGTAAACAGGTCCGCAGTAGTCTACTCCGACCACGGTGAAGACTCTGCTCGGTGTGGTGCGAGGTTTCGGTAGTTGACCAACGGGTTGTTTTACAGGGACAGAGTTTTGGCGAAACCATTGCGGACACTTGCGACACACAATATTGACGATAGTTTTACCGTTAACCGGCCAGAATTCTTGCTGCATCGTTGCTAGAGTCATGCGAGGACCAGAGTGCATGCATAGTTCGTGGTAATGTCTAGTGATAAGGCGTGTGTGTGGGTGTGTTTTTGGAAGGATCATAGGGTGCTGCATAGGGAATTTTTGAGTCTGCCGCCGAGTCAGATAATGCCGTTTTCGTCAAGGAAGGGACCAAGCAGTTTTAGGAGTGATTTGCTGGAAACGGATCCGGTTTGTGTCAGCTCCTTCAACTCTTCGTTGAACATCTCCTGCTGCGCAATCTTTGTTAGCAGTTGCTTGGCGTGCTCAAGTTCCCCGAATGCAGCGAATAGGTACGGGTGCGAATTAGGTTTGCGACGACATCGTTCCACAAAACGAAAAACCAAAGCGGATATCCGAACCAGGTGCCAGAAGGACGAGTAGCGATGAAACAGAAAGAGATGCTCCGATGATTGCTGTACCATGAGTATTGTTTTTCGGCGTTCGCGAAGATCTTCTGATGGAGTTCCTGTTGCTCGTTTAGGCCAATTTTCTTCCATTTTCGCAAGCCAAGAGGCCAAGCGCCAGAGTGTATTCGCTACAAATTCTCGAGATAGCATTCCGCGTGAAACGAGGTCCGCTGGGTTGTCGATTCCCTTGACATGATTCCAACCGTGTCCGTGTGTTAGTTTTTGTATTTCGGACGTTCGATTTCCGATGAAGGTTTGCCAAGTATTGGGTGGTGCCTGGATCCAATGTAATGTGACGATTGAGTCCGACCAAAACCAGCAAGGTGTACCCTCCATCCGCAGCGCTGCTGAAACCTTGGAGTAGAGTTTTGCTCCCAAAAGAGCAGCACAGAGCTCAAGTCGAGGTAGACTAAGCCGTTTAAGTGGCGCTACCCGGGATTTAGCCGCAATGAGCTCAATTTTGAATTGTCCGTCCTTGCCAGTCGAACGAGCGTATATGCAGGCACCATACCCTACTTCAGATGCGTCAGTGAAAACGTGAAGTTGTGTAGAAATCGAATCTGGTAGAAAAATATATCGAGAAGCTTCAAAGTTTTCCAGGAGACGCAATTGTGTTGCAAATTGCCACATCTTCCGGTACTGGATTGTCCCAATCAATAGTGAGAAGATGTTACATTTGGATCTTGGACCATGCTACAACTGGCGAGATCAATCCAAGTGGGTCGTAGAGCTTCGCGATTGCCGAGTAGATTTTGCGTTTCGTCCAACTGGTATCGTTTGTAGATGGTTGAACCTCGATGCACAGTTGGTCTGATCCTGTTTCCCATCCTACCCCCAGCGTTTTGACCTTTTGATCGGCTTCGAATTGCAATGTTGTGTCTCCTCCAAGGGCTTCGATGGGCAAACCTTTCAAAACATCCGGATTATTCGAGCACCATTTCCGAAGTTCGAGGCCCCCTTCTGCTAACAAGGCTTACACTCCCCTTTGAAGTAGTGTGGCTTTTTCCATCGTATCCGCTCCCGAGAGAAAATCATCCATGTAGAAGTCGTCTCGCACGGCACAAGATGCAGATTCGTACTTTTGACCAAGATCCAAAACGAGTTGCTTCAAGACTCGAGTGGCGAGAAACGAAGATGGGGATAAACCGTAGGTAACGGTCTGCAGCTCGTACACACGGATTGGTTTCGATGGGTCGAACCGCCAGAGAATTCTTTGTAAAGACGTGTCATCGTCGTGGATCCGAATTTGCCGGTACATTTTTGCGACGTCGGCAACCAGAGCAGTATGATGTTTCCGGAACCGGAACATCAAATCTAATAGTTCATCCTCAATCTTGGGTCCTGTAAGTAAGGCATCGTTAAGCGAATAGTTTGTTGTTGTTTTAGCTGAACCGTCGAAGACCATCCGTATCTTTGTGGTAGAGCTCGATTCCTTGAATACCGGATGGTGTGGAAGGTAGCAAACCGTTTTACCTTCATCCAAACAAGGATCATCTGCTGCGCCGATGGATTTCATATGGCCCAATTAGATGTACTCTCTCATGAAATCTTTGTACTGTGTTCGTAGCTTTGATTCTCGGTCCAACCGCTTCTCAATTTGTTGAAACCGTCGCAAAGCGGCGATTACGATCAAAAAATGTCTTCGTCGTATGCCTACATTCCTTCCATTTTTTGTTGATATTGAAACTTAAAACGTAAAGCTTTTTTTCACTTTTAATGAATTTTCTTCTTCACTCACATTCATTTTATTCAAATATTAGCCAAGAAGTACTGGAATTGCGTGTTGAACGGCTTGCTTTTTAACTCCTGCAGCATTGAAAAAGTATCTTTTCTTGATGCGCGAAACATTTTGCTGTGAGTCACTCACTCTGTGAGCAGCCACATAAAACTGGTTCATGCGCGTGAATGAACTTACACACATACCCGTACGCGAACGCTACCTTTTTTGTATGCCATATGAAACGAACATTGTAACATACACATTTACAACAAATTGTGTCACACACACGGACTTGATTCTTGAATGAGATATGGATGTTCTTCGAGAAGTTGACTAAAGTCATTGTAAAGTTGTCCTCTACAATGACATGGTTATACATAAACTAAATTAGCGTCATTGGATTGTAGGATAGATGAGAAATTTCAGAGGGAGGTCAGCACCACCCATTATGTTGTAGGAAACCCAACTGTACTGCTAAAAAGGGAGAAATAGAGTGAAAAGGGAGGTAACAAATAGAAGAGAAGGGAGGATAGAGAAATAGGCTGAAAAAGAGAGAGATATTCAAGTTGAACCAATAAATTGTTGGCCTCAAAAATAGCAAAACACACACTAAATAATTTCGTAAATATTTCGCGCGGCGGGTCCTGGCGGGTCCCAAACTTGTTATTGTAGGGAAGTACCATATCATATCTTGATGACAACGATATCGCATAATTACACGATATTTGTACTTTCCCATTTGTCCCAAAATATGAAAATTCAGAGATTTTTAATGTTACTTTGTTTGGCTTCGCAACAAAGCCTACTTTCATAATTTGGAGTCAACCTTCATAAATTATAGTAGTAATTACATATATTATCTATTCCCAGAGCGTTAAACATATAAAAGATCGTTTAAATATCTTTTCAAGCTTCAATTCCTTCGATATTGTTTGAAGTTACATTTTTAAGACATTTTAAACCCCAACTTCCCCTATTCACTACATGATGAAAATAGCCTCTTTTCCAGTATTTATTTCATATTTGTAGTTGGCCAGGTATGTACTTTCGATTGGTCATGGTGATTAACCCTATTTTGAATTTTTTTTTTGAGGTTTTGTCCGTACTTTTATAAAATCTGCCCCTCTGTGCGACGTCAACCGATAGCGAGCGAATCTTTTCGAACTCCGGAAATATCTGTTCTTAAAAGCGAACCTCACTACGATGTACGATGAAAGCAGTAATAACATTTGCTTCTTGAAGTCGTATTTTCAGAGAACGAATTCAAATTACTAGGACCAGTTACTTGATTTGAACCATTGATTTTTTTTATTGATGAATGGAACATATTCGTAACCACAAAATTGCGTTTTCAAGCACATTGAAAATTTTTCCGGGATCCCGGGATTTCCCCGGGACAAGCAACAAATATTATCCCGAGTCCCGGGACAAGTAAATTGGGCCTCCCAGTTCACCAGATCTGAATCTCTTGGAATATTTCGTATGGTCATACATGCTGGCAAAGGTAAATGACCACAGGGCGTCTAATAAGGTCTGTATCCGCAATTATCCGGACACCTCAAAACATGAATCCGTCCATTAGGGTTTGTACAGACTCTTCAGAAATCATAGAAGCCGTCTTTGTCCAAATTTTCTGGAAGTGTTTGATGTCTTTGATTTCTTGCTTCTTTCCATCAGAGCTTCCGCTTCATCAGAGCCCAATATCTCTCGATTGGTCGTAGCTCTGGGCAATTTGGCGGGTTTGAGGTTTTTGGTACAATGTTCACTTGATTTGCTAGGTACCAATCCATCACAGTTTTAGCATAGTGGCATGATGCCAAATCCGGCCAGAACAAAGGTTTCTCTTTGTGACTTTTGATGAAGGGTAGCAATCGCTTCTGCAGACACTCTTTCTGATAGATCTCCTTGTTGATTGTGCCTGTGGTGACGAAAGATTTACTCTTTTTGCCACACGTGCAAATTGCCTGCCACACAAGGTATTTTTTGGGAAATTTTGATGCATATCTGGCCATAGCAGAATAAAACGCCAGCCCTGGAAGCTGCTTGAAATCCTCCAGGATATAAGTTTCATCGTCCATAACAACGCCTTAAGTCCCAAACGTTGTTTTGATTTTTGGACAAAACCAGGCGACACACAGACGGGCAGAACGGGCAAAATCTTGGACAAAACCTCGTTTTTTTTCCACAGGATTTCAATTCAACTTGATACTCTACAGAAACTAAGGCTATTCACTATGAGGAATCAAGCATAAACTTATTAAAATCTGATTGTTTTTGCATAACGTCAGGTACGGGAAGTTGGGGTTCAAATCCGATTAAAATTTGATGTAATATATATATAACATCTGTTTTTACCATAAACAAATACTTTTTCCCTTAAAATGGAGAGATTAATGATTGAAATACCTTTGTATGAACCTAAATTTCCAAAAAAAGGGATAAGTAAAATTTATTAATCAATCTAGGCTTTGATTTGAACACTAGGCATTTCACGTGAAAAAACATGATTTTTCTCTAATTTTAAATGTCTGTAAAAAAAAGCTCCACGTTTTCCACTCTTCTATTTTTATGGACATAAAGTTTAAGGTCTCAACTAGTCATACACCAAATTTCAGCTGCCGCTGTCTGCCGCTTCGAAAGTTATGCACATTGCAAAGCATATTTTGACGTCCCAGACCGTGCTGTTCACCGGCTTTTTGGGTTTGCTTTCGATGGTGTCATCACTGAACCACTCAGCTTAAGCTACGTTCACATGTGCTTCGATGACGCATGAGCTATATTTATTATAGTGGCCCCTATTACGGATGTCACTTCACGGTGAAAACGGGCGAAGTGACACTCGTAATAGGGATGGTGCAAGCGATTCCCATTTGATTTGCACGCGATCTTTTTCACCGTGATTCGTTTTCACCGTGAAGTGACACCCGTAATAAGGGCCAGTTTCTTAAAACAATCCGAATATTGAACCATTTGCTATTTGTAAACGGTTGGATTCTGGCAAATTATTATGAAATCAATTTATTTCTTAGAATGCAAACGTGTTTGAAATCAGAAATATGTCAATAAAGAATACCGAACGAATGCGATAATTGGCAAAGGAGTACCCCTTATATATCGTTACACGAAACATGCCGTATGAATCATGCTTAACTGACGAGATGTTTGCATCTTTGGCAGATAATTGAACTACACGCTCGTCAGAAATTACTCTAATGTGAGTAAAAGAGTACTAAAAATCATAAAAATCGGATGTACTCTTCTAAATTGCTTGAAGGTATGGATTGATTTGAAATTTGGGCGTGACTTTATTAGTAAACCAATTTTAGGGAATTGGTTGGTGCAACGCGGAAAGGTGAGCAACGCTTTGACTGGAACAAAGTGTTCCCAAAATTGTTCAGTATGCTCAGCAACACCCAAAATCATGAGCAATATTGATGAAGTTTTGCAACGGGAGGAAAACCCAGAAGCATTGGAGCTGGGACTATCAACTTTACATGCCTACATTCGAATCATGGAGTGGATGCTACACGTTAGCTACAGGTTGGAAACTAAAAAGTACTACAGAACACGAGACATCAGAGCAATCGTTGACCAACGGAAAAGTAAAATCCAGGATAGATTCCGTAAAGAGCATGGGTTGTTGTTGGATTTTGTTAAATAGGGATCTGGCACTACAAACACGGGTAACGCAGCCCGGCGTTTTTTCGAAAAACCATCTGTCACAAGTGAGATAACTGGTATTGACGAAGAATTTATTGATCGATTGGACACAATTCTACGTACGCTTTCATGCGGAATTGATGTAAGCCACGACGCATCTCATGCATTCGCCATCAAAACAGCTCGTTTGTAGGCAAGCTTATATGAGTGGTATCCAATGCCTGCGAGTGCTCCTAAAATTCTTATCCATGGATCGAAGGCGATTGCACTTGCGCTGCTACCCATAGGTATGATGAGCGAAGAAGCGCAGGAGGCCCGTAATAAAGAGTTTCGGAAAATTCGAGAGTCACACAGCCGAAAGTCCAGCAGAAAAGAAACAATGCAAGATGTATTTAACGGTATGTTGATCACATCAGATCCCTTCTTGTCCAGCATGAGAACCAGCACCACTTCATCGTCCGCACGTGAAATGAAGTCAGCTGTTGCGGATCTCCTTCACTTCGAAGCGGAATCGGAAGATGATGAAGAATAAATATACATTTATAATTATTATTATTTTATATTCACAATCCTAAACATGGTTCGAAATTAAATACAAGAACATAATTAAGTGTTTTTTTCCTCAATAATGAAGTTTGATCAGAAATTGCATTGCAATATTCAATACTATGTGTCTACTCATTATATTTTTGATTTCCTTTTGAATAAAACATCCGTCAGTAAAAAGATATCTTGATCAAAACCACTGATGCCAAAATGTAGCTTTAATCCACATTAAAACTTTGCAGAAGGTTTTGTTTTAACATCAGGCTCCACTCAAAAGATAGAGCTGATATATATCAAAATAAAGTGATCTAGATAAAAATAAATGATGTTGAAAGATAGATATCATTCACTTGAACAACTTAACTGCCATTTTTGCTTCGATATAATGCTTCTATCAACATAGATAATTGATCTAGATAAAAAAAGTAATCTATATCAAAACCAGTGATGCCAAAATGTGACTTTACTCCACATGAACAACTTCGCGGAAGGTTTAATTTTTATAGCAGGCTTCCCTCAAAACATAGAGCTGATCTAGATAAAACATAGAGATCTAGATAAAAAAAAATCATGCCAAAAGATAGATATGATTCACCTGAACAACTTTGCCGAATACATCAAATCACTAGGACTTGAAATTTAGGAGTTAGGAGGTTTTGTCCGTAAAGTTGAATGATCTGCCCCACTGTGCGACATCCCTATTTTACGAGCCACCGTTCGAATGGAGAGATTTGGGTTTTTCGTTAATATCCTTTTCACCTATCGGTCCATGACAGGATCAGCGCGTCCAATGTTTTTGTCTCTTCTCGATCTTCTCTCCACCGTCAAACGTTCCGAAAATGATTTGAGCACATTCGTGAAAAGTGGATTTAGGCAAATCCAATGTTTTTGCAAGGTCCCGTATTGACAAGTCAGGATTTGCCGTACGCCCGTACAAAATTCGCTCGCGCACTTGTTTTTCTTTCGTCGCCATCTTGAATACTAAACCATGAAATGTAAACATCAATCATAGTCTTTTTCATCATATACTCTCAGCTATACCACAGGGAATTTTTTCATTCCTACGTGCAATAGTTCAAAAGGTTACAATGATTTGAAGGTGTCCGGATTAATGTGGATACAGACCTTATGAACCAATTCAAAACCGTAATCAAACGAATTTGGGACGAAATGCCGATGGAAGTCGTGCGTGCCGCCTGTGACGGTTTCGAAAAACGTCTGGAGCTGGTCAAGAAGGTTAAAGGCGGTGTTATTCCAAAACATATGCTGTAGTTGATCAGTATTATATTGCAATATAAGGCTTTGTGCACAAATTACGTAACGCATGAAGGGGGGGGGGGGAGGGGGATTGAGCAACCGTTACTTATTGTGACATATGGGGGAGGGGGGGTTTTAAAATCGTTACGTAACAAAATGACAAATTTGAAAAAAATATTAAAAGTGAATACCAATTTACATCAATTAAATTTCCTGTGTGCCAAGCAAGGTAACAAGTAGCAAGTAGAAAAGCCTGTTGAGGTGGCGGATTCATCCGTGTTTTGATCTACTCCGCAGTGGGATGTTAGGCAATAGTAAAGTCCTTGGTTCGAGTACTACATTACCCATGCCCTTTCGCTCAATTTTCAATACTTCTATTCTATTTCCAACCTACCGTACACTGACGGGACTTTCAACACTTTCTCTTCATATGTTCCATTCTAGCAAACATTACTGTCCACTCTTGGTGCCTCATGGTGAAGAGCGAACATCTCCTTCTCCATCAAGTAGAAAAGAGTTAATTTATACTAGTTTAGAACGTTTAAAAATTCTGAGAAATACATCAAATGAAAGGTTTCAATCTATATTTTGAAGAAAAATTTCTAAACTGATCCAAAACTTTATTTTGGTATTATTAATGACGTTTGCCATAACTGGTACACTGCACCAATTATTGCCATAGTTTTAAATTTTGGTTCCTTTCATGGCCAATTGCACGTGTTTCTTATGGGAGTGGCCATTTGAATCTGAAATTCTGAATCTGAAATTTTAAGAAAAATGGATTAAGTCTATTTTTTGATTTCCGACCAAATTCTAAAGCTTTGAGGAACGGAGACGTACACTGAACATAATTTTCGTAAATTAGCTGTCAATCGTTTCGTAAACATGGATTATGCACATAGAACAAATGTCTAGTAAATTATATGAAACATTCATATTGCTTGTCTTCTAACAAAGCGCTATTATTACACCTTTTTTGTACAATGCACAACATTGATTTCGCGAAGAGCAGAATAACTCCTCGTGGTTGCCTTTTTTCAAATATATTTTGAGCCGATAAAGTAGAACTATCAGTCGTTCAAGCAACCATCCAAGAGCAGATTCTTTTTATTGGTAACAAATTACTCGTAGCTATTTGTATTGTTTTCGTAGAATGAACGAATGTTCTTTTTGTGTCAACAAACGCTTTGTACTTTTGACAGTTGCGCGTGTGGACTTTGATACGGAGGAAGCTTCGTAGAAAGTACAAATCAGTTTCGTTGCAGAAAACAACGAATAGATTTGTTAGTCCAACCTTCGATCGTAATATAAACAAAAATTAATTTTCAGTGTACTATTTAAATGTGATTTCTAAATAAAAGGTATCTTATGACGATTTGCTTCACCAATTAGCGTTATTTTCCATAAATCGTACATCTACACACTGAGAAATATATTGTTCTGCATAGATTCAACAAATTTTATTGTTGACTCACGGCTAACCCATAATAGTTATTTATTTTTGAACCAACAACAATTTTGTTTTGTTTCTAAAAGCGTGCAAAGGACGTTTCTATTGAAAACAAAAAGCATTTATTGTTGAATAAAAAAATAAGCTTTCTGGAAACAATGCACCTTTGCATTGATTCGACCAAACTGGTTTCTTTTTATATTAAAATCATTGAAATAATAAGAAATTTTGTTGAATTTTTTGCTGATTGTTGATTTTACCAAATTATTTTACATACATTAATTGTTATGTTATATATTCTCCGTGCGAGGAGTAACTTCTACATCAAATTATTTTGTTGAATCAAAAATGATTTTCTGTTATAACTTAGAACATTTGAATAAACTTGTTGAACTAATATTTGTAACAGTTTTAAGAACATTCATTAACCTGAACAAATGCAGTACAATGAGTGCAATGTTTTTCCTAATCTTTATATTAGCTTTAAGATACTTAAATGAAATGAATTGAATGATGTTTGCAAACTTTAGTAATTTCAAGTATATTAGAATTATACATAAAAATTTTATCACAATGGGGGGGGGGGGGTCCGTGAGCGTTACGTAATTAAAGGGGGGGGTCTGGTCACGCTTTACTTATTGTTACATAGGGGAGGGAGGGGGTCCAAATTCCCGTTTTTTTGCGTTACGTAATTTGTGCACAAAGCCTAATGGGTAAGGTTATCAGTAAAATCTGGATTATCGATTTGAAATAAATAGAGTTTTATTTTGTATGAGAATATATTGGACACGGTGTTTATTCGAGAAAGGACGCGGAGGGCTTGCTAAGGAACTACGATAAGAAGCAATAGAATAATGGGTGTAGCAGTGTTAGGTGAGTCATATACAATAGCATACGGTCATTGTTTTCGTATTGCCACCTTGTTTGCAAAGATCAAAGACGACAAATCAACCTGGCTCTGATTTAAAGTTTGTATGTGGTTGTAATGCAAATCGATGAGATTGTATTCTTCATACCACGCAATAAATAAATAAAAACGGAACAACATATGAAGAATGGACCCTCTAGGTAGAAGGTAGAGCCGTTCATTTCAAAATTTCAAATTAGTTCTTATTTGAAATATTTTAAAATTTGGGATAGCAATTAGATCCCAAACTGTAGAGTAGGCTGTAATATTTGATTAAAAAAAACTATCTTTTAATAACAGATACTACACAGCAAAAACCCAGATATTTTTATTAGACCAATGCGATACCACACTATGTTTTCAGAGCCTACTGAGAACCCGGGATGAGATACCAATCTTTCCGAAAATCATAATTTTACTGTTCCCACTCGTTCCTTATTTCCACACAAACTACCACTGAATCAATGGAAGCATTTGAACATTCCTCATTTTCACCCCAGCCATCCCCTCTCAGCAACATCAAACGCCCGGAAAACATCGGAGCCTTCGATTTCAACGAGATGATCCTTCCCCGAACAGCACCATTCATCGAGGCTAAATCGATCCCGAACCGGCCGCCCGCCCAACCAAAACCGAATTCCCCGAACGTCCCGAAATAGCGAAAAAAAAACATAGCCAATCACACTTACCTAATCCTATTTCCAGCTGCTGCTGCTGCTGCTGTTACTCGGCCGGTCGGCTCCACTCGGTTCCTTCGACGAATAATCAGGAATAAATCCACTTCCGGCACGTTGAAAAACAAAACGATAACAACTCAATCTTCTTCAACCAGCGGTCTCTCGCGCGTTTTCTTTGTTTCTAATATGCATAAATTTTTCATGAACCACCAGCACCACATCCAATTCGCATTTGCCACCGCACACTTCCGGGGAAAGCAGTTTTACCGAAAAACCACAAGCCGCTCGACGTTGTTGTTTCAACTTCAGTTTCGACCTGGCATCCAATTGGAGATAACTGTCTTTTGAGGGAACTTCGCTTCTTCTTATTCTTCGCGTTCTTCGCCACACAGACTCATGTGCTCAGGCACACACAATTTGACAAACTCGTAAAAAGTTGTGCCTTTCCCGGTTCAACTGGGACTTTCAGTACACACAATTTCTCTCTGTTGTTTTTCTTGGATTTTTTTTTATATTTCACCGCTCAGCAAGAAGGGCTCTCGAACTCCCGGCTGTTTGCTTTACAAGGTTTGGTTTTTATGTGTATTTTGCACCCCCACGAGAACGCCTACAACGATGAGGACGGCTGCGGTTTGATGGAATAACTCTCGAACGCTGTGCTTCTGTGCTTCTAGCTAACGTTTGCCAAAGTTATGATGAGCTTCTTTTCCGCTAGAGTATTATTTCACGAAACACACTGTTTGGCTTCGGTTTTTTTTTCGCAATTTCGAGTTTTACGACCTTTTCCGTCAGTGTCGAAATCCGCAACATTCGAAAACGGTTAGGCGATTTAATCTGAATTGTATAATTTCCTGTCGATCTCTCCTGTGTAGCAGAAGAAGCAATTTGGGCGAAATTGATTTCGGTTTGTGACATCGGATCCGGGCACAGTCTAAGATGGGTTTGCAACTGGAGCACAAAACAACCAACTCTTCACATCAACACTTATCATAGGAGCGCCACTCGGGGCCTAAGGGACGATAGATGGCACTCGTCTTTTACCCCCCAAAGGGCCCTTTTCTCGAGCATCACAATTGTCTTTCCGCCTGAATCTAGCCTGCGAGCGTGTGCTTGCCTCTAGTTATGCTCTCGTATGTACACAAACGTCGCATCTGCACTAACGACGTCGAGGACTACGTACGTCATCACGCTAGCATCAACTCCTATCGTACGAAGAAATCACTGCCAGCTACCACTTGCCACATCCGAGGGATCTCCCGATGACAGAGAAAAAAAAAATCAACAACTTTCACATTGAGCCAAACGTCGACAAAAGAATTGTTCGGCAAGGAAATCAGCACACGCCCGTCCTTAATGATATAACCCACATACACCAAACACACCCTCACACCCACAAACACACGCGTGCACCTTGCTCGGGTCGGGAAAAAGGCTAAAAACGCGCTGCTGATGATGCTTTGATTGGTCCTAAAACAAATCCCGTCCCGGCGACACTTGCTTCACTTCCAGGCGCTTCCCACCGATCTGAATTTAATAACACCGTCTCGAAAATCCGTCCGGAAAACTATCGTCCTTCGTGAACGTCCTGAACGTCCCCATTGGAAGGATTGTCTGAACCGAGGAACTCGCACAGAGGGAAGATAATCTAGAATGGAATCCGAACCAACACTCGTCGGTTGTTGCCTGTGAACGCATCGAAAGCAACACCCTTACTGAGCTTTGGCGAGCTCGGGCAGGGCGGAAAATCATGGAATCCAGCTTCTGGCCGCCACGATATACTCTCGGTTACATCTGGAGTGAAAATCGTCGTCGTCGTCGTTGTCGACGTAAAAAAGCGTGTCTTATCGGCGTTGCACGCGCTTCGTCCCATCCGGTGAGTGAGAGAGAGAGAGAGAGAGAGAGAGAGAGAGAGAGCAGTGGAGCCGCCCGTTCGCTCTCTGTTTTGTTAGGCAGCAGCCAGTAACCCATTCTAGATGAGCTCGAATGGGGTGGTGATAAGCAGCCAGTCAGTCAGGCAGGCAGGCAGCCAGTCAGTCAGTGCGATGTAAAGAGAGCGCCTAGCGAGCGAGAGAGTGAGCGGAGTTTGTCGGATAAAGGGGCCTTCACATTAGGCCGGGCCGTGTCCGGGCCGGAGCCAGAAAAGCTTTTATTTCACGGCCGGAATATTTTGTACACTTCATACTGTACCGGGGCTGTTTCGGGATTCTGTGTTGCAGATTGAACGCACAATTCAATATAGCTCAGTTATGTTTTTGTTTTTCTTTATACAGTTGTGTTCAAAATAATAGCAGCGGTTGGTTAAACAAATAAAAAGTGGAATAATTCCAAATTGATGAAATATTCCGAAATATGTTTCACAGTCAATATTTACAAGGACCTTAAATAAACTGACAGTGGGTTTCATTTCAAGAAATTTATTTATTTTTTCTCAGAATTTTTGTTTAATAAAATAAGTCAGTGTTCAAAAAAATAGCAGTGTTATTAGTTAACCACTAGGAAATCATAAGTATAGCGATAATCGGTTGTCAACTTGTTTTAGCTTTCGAATATACTTTAGTACTTTGTTGCATAACCACTGTTTTTAATAACAGCCAAGCAACGTTTCTGCATTGAGTCCACGAGTGCTTGACATCGAGAGACAGGTATTGCGGCCCAGGAATCGCGAACTACGCGACCACAGCTCTTCCACATTTTCGGCATGGCTTCAGAAACTGCGTATTTAACATCTCCCCATGGGTTTTCAATAGGATTGAGATCAGGAGATTGGGCTGGCCCTCCATAACCTCAATCTTCTTTGTTTGAAACCATGCCTTGAGCTCGTTACTGGTGTGTTTTGGGTCGTTATCCTGCTGGAATACCCATTTCAGCGGCATTTCCTCCTCAGAATAAGGCAGCATAACTTCATCAAGTATTTTGATATATCCATGTTGATCCATGATGCCAGGTATACGGTATACCGGTCCAACACCATAATAGGAAAAGCATCCCCACACCATAATTTTTGCTCCACCATGTTTTACAGTCTTCACCGTATACTGCGGTTGGTATTCCGTGTTAGGAGGACGTCTAACATATTGACGACGACCCTTTGTCCCAAATAGCACTATTTTAGACTCATCAGTCCACAGAAACATTTCGCCATTTTTCTCTGGGCCAATCGACATGGAGCTTAGCAAACTTCATGCGATTGCAACATGACGTTTTGTCAACAGCGGTACCTTCCGAGGGCTACGGGCATACAATTTCGCTTCCATCAATCGTCGTCGAACAGTAACAGTGCTCACGCTCAGGTTCAGATCATCTTTAACCTTTCTGGACGTCGTATATGGATCAATCCGTGCCAATTTTACAATCTCTCTCCCAAGTAACATTTTTAATTAGATAAACGCTTCATTGGCAATACGTATACAACTTTAAACTGAGTAATGGTTAAGTAGTGGTTGCACAAGCGCCCAGCCAATATTTTCACAAGCAAATCTGGCGAATCTACCCAGCTTCATGAAAATGAAAAAAATGTCAAGCAGAATATGTAATCGGTTTATAGCCTAAGAAGCTTTTATCCAAAAATTATACAACTTATTACGTTACTGTTCTTTTGAAACGTATATTCAGCATATTTATTTGTTCATCGCAATTTCTATTTTTAGAACTGTGGCAAACAGCTTTTTATTGGTAGTCTTAACACGTTGATATAAACGCTTAAACATAGTCACTATACAGCAATCGAAAAAATATGTATGTCAAACACTGTTTACAATACTCGTGGACGGTATTACGGCAATGGTGTTGTTTTATCGTTTTGATGCGTAATTAACATTTAACTGTATGAACTTTGTATTATAATAGTATATATTTATATATCACTTACCCGTGTACTTACCAGATTTGAACTCTGTACCTTCACCTTAAGAACGGTGACTGTATCCTCAGATCCATATCAGCTGTGAGGAATTCCAGTACCCGTATTCAAAGTGTTCAAAACATATTTTAGTTCTAATAATGTTGAACAACAATAATTGCTGAAGCTCATTACGAACAGGTTTGTACTGTTTTGAAAATCAGTGTTACCGAGATTCTTATAATCTAAACATGATCACCATCCAATTTACGTTGTTAGCTGTGCCACGCTTGCGATTCATTTGTTATAATTTTTTTAAACGACAATTTCATTTATAACAGTTGTTATAGATTGCTATATTAATCATTGCTATATTAATCTTTGCTATATTAATGGTACAATGATGCATAGAATGACAGTACTTGCCTATAAAAAATATTTGCACATTGTACAAACAGTTTCTCCCGAGTAAATCCTAACAAATAATGCAAATAATGAGTCCGCAGTCGACTAGACTAACAAATAAATGACAATCGTCAACACCGCCGACGGTTGCTACGATTTTTAACCAAAATTAAGTTGAAAATACTCAACCGTTTATTGCGCGAAGAGAACGTGATGATTGAGCTTCAACTTAAAATTGAGTTGTTTTGATCATCAAATTAAAATATGTACAAGTAAGGTTTGGAAATACCAGTTAACAATAGCTAGATGGGTGAATTCTACCTACATCAATTTTTGTATTCGCCCAACTGCTAACCTCACTTGACAGAACTCAACGTTGAGTTTTTTTTTTGACGTAGACTACGTCTTACGGCAAGGGTAGGGTGTCAAATGAAAATCTAAAATTTTGCGACCGTCACGAAAAACCGTACGTTTTGTACGCGAATAACTCAAATAATCCACGATAGATTTACATGATTTCTTCTTCAATCGGTCGGAAATTTTACCGCGCTCCAATTCAATTGTCAAACATTTTTCTCAATCAATAGTAAACTATTGAAAATAACGCAAATATAAGGTGATGTCTTATAATGTCATTTTGCAGAGTAAATTTACCAAATTTCCTATCACAGATTTCAAATCGAAGCAAGGAACGTCTTGCATCATCTTCTTCTTCTTTGTGTTAGAGAGAGACTTTAACCAATCATAATATTTGTCTCCCCATGTACGTCTCGCATGCAGCTGAGAACGGCATAGAAGGTACACTTAGCAAAATTTTTCCTCAGTCGTTTGGCAGCATTGAAGCTGTGCGGAGCTGGTCGCTGGGAGCTGGTCGCTGGGAGCCGGTCGCTGGGAGCTGGTCGCAGGGAGCTGCTTCAAGGCTCCACCAAACTGCAGCGTTTTCGAAGTCGCGGAGAAACAATCGCCACGAAGAGGTAAGATGGCGGCTTGCACAAAACCGACGCGATGTGCGCCCTCATAATCCGCCATTTTGCCTCATCGCGACGATCGCTGTTTGGGAGAGCCTTGCTACTTACCACCACCAGCTGCTACGTGACCACCAGCTGCCTCTGCACCAGCTCCGCTGCCGTACAAATGAAGGCTCCACCAAACTGCAGCAATTTTTTGCCACCGCGGCAGCGAAATCGCGGTGGAAAAATCGCCGCTGTGAGATTACATGGCGGCTTATGGGAGCGCACAAACCAACGCGATTAAAAAACGCATCGCGTCGGTTTGTGCGCTCCCATAAGCTGCCATGTAATCTCACCGCGGCGATTTTTCCACCGCGATTTCGCTGCCGCGGTGGCAAAAAATTGCTACAGTTTGGTGGAGCCTTCGTTTGTACGGCAGCGGAGCTGGTGCAGAGGCAGCTGGTGGTGGTAAGTAGCAAGGCTCTCCCAAACAGCGATCGTCGCGATGAGGTAAAATGGCGGATTATGAGGGCGCACAATCGCGTCGGTTTTGTGCAAGCCGCCATCTTACCTCATCGTGGAGATTGTTTCGCCGCGACTTCGAAACGCTGCTGTTTGGGGGAAAGCGTCCTTGGGGGCGAGTAGCAGTAAGCAGTAAGTGGAAATAATCTGTCCTTTTGAGGACAATAAATTCAAATAAAAGAGTTGATTATTCAAGAATGAACTAATCTTAAATTAAGTTCGGCACCGTCGGTAAAAATTTCACCCAGCTGGTTGGCGCTATCCATTAATTGATAATCTGTCCTTTTGAGGACAACCAATTTAATCAAAAGAGTTGTTTATAAAAGAATTAAACTTTTATTTCGTTTGGTTTGTGCGCCTAATATGGTGCCAATTCGTTCGCCGCAACTGTAAAAACGCCTGCATGGAGGGCGAGCTGTCGGGAAAATTTTGGCTGGTTGGCGCAACCCGCGATGAATCAATAAATGCTACCAGATACAAATCCATCTTTGCTACTGTCAATTTAAAATTCTCAGCTTGAGAGTTTGTTTGATTGGGATTTTCGTTTCAAATTGTCGATTGGCGGCCAGTGGTATTAGCAAAACTTGTTTTCCCTTCGTCGCATACCTTAAACCACACAAATTCCCTATCACGGACACCATTTTCGATGTCGAACATAATATTCCGAACCAACATTCTCTGTAAATTCCAATTAGTAGTGTTATAAACAGTTGTTCTGTTGTGTTAACGATTCGCGTTCTACCTCTAGGAAGAAAAACTTTTTGAGAAACAGTGAAAGTGAGAATGCCTAACCGATTTGATCCAGAAAGCTTGCGCAGATTCAGGAAGCGCATAAAGAGCGAACATACGGGAAATCCTCTGAAACGACCATGCGCCGATGCCGAGCGAGCTCGTAGTTATCGGGTGAAATTGAAAGCAGCAAGAGGTAATGCGTTGCCAACAACTAGTTGGGACGCTGGAGAAGGTCCTTCAACTCGAGGTAGGAAATTGATATTTATTAAATTTAAGGGATCATGCTGAATCATTCTTGATGACAGTCATTACCTCAACATTTAAAATTGATATAAATCAGAGTCGGTACTAGATATTGAAAATTTAATCACATCAGTTTGTATGCTTACTTGCTGTGAGGATTTTGATAGAGTTCGATTCGATGTTCATTCACTAACAATCGAGATTTATCAATTTGAAATAGCAAGGTGAGTTTGCGAGAGCGAGATAAAAGAAAGGAAAACATACATGGAGCAGCGATTCACCTTAAATCAATTTAACAAAGAGCATGTCATCATAGCAATTGAATATCTCTCTATGTTATTGCTCCCTGTCTTAATAAATTTCAACATAGTATTAATTGTATTCTGTTATTCATACATCATATGAACCTTCAAATGATATCGATACAACTAAAGCGCTGAACATGTTTTAATGCGTGATTATTTTCTCAGGTGTTTATTTTATATTTATAAGAATTTATCATATATTAACCAACCTTTTCTCCCATACCCATTGCAAAGAATAATGATATTTTATAAAACTCACTCTCTTTCTTCTGCGAGATCTAATATATTTATATATATTTCGATTTCCTTAACGTTTAAGGAGTGTATCGAAAAGTAGTTATAAACATTCGATGCGTTATTACGCATAAATTACTGTATATATTTTTAGCGTGTAAGCGCCATTTGCTTTGTTTACATGTCAAAAATGATTATTCGGTTCATTCATTTCCGTTGATAAAGTTGTATTCAAAATGTCGCGAATTGAATTTGAGACTAAAAAGAAAATTCTGCACACTTGGTGCACCGAAAAGGGTGTTACTTACAACCAGATTGCGAAAAGAGTAAATGTTCACCCGGCAAGTGTAAAACGCATCATCGAAAAGTTTGGTAAGGAGTGCTCCCTCAAGGATTTACCAAGAAGTGGCCGGAAACCCGGCTCCAGCAACCCCGATTTGGACCAAAAAGTTGTGGATTATATTCAACGGAACAAATCTGCCTCTACTCGCGATCTAGCTAAGAAGTTCAGGACCAGCATCGGAATGATTCAACGAATCAAGCGCAGGAATGACTTGAAGACGTACAAAAACGCAGAAAGTGCCCAAACAAACTCCGGAACAAAAGTCTCGTGCCAAAACCAGGGCTCGAAAGCTGTACAGCTGCATTTTTGGACAATGTCGACCAGTGCATTTTGATGGATGACGAAACATACGTTAAAGAAGATTCAAGAACGCTACCGGGGCCGCAGTTTTATACTAAATCTGTTGGGGAACGTGTGCCAACCGCAGATACGACTGTTGCGATGGAGAAATTCGGTCAGAAGGTGCTCATTTGGCAAGCTATTTGCACATGTGGCTTGCGTTCTTCAATTTTCTATACAAAAGGAACTATAAATGCTGAGATTTATCAAAAGGAATGTTTGAAGAACAGGTTGCTACCATTGTATAGAAAGCACCGGTCCCTCCTCTCTTCTGGCCAGATTTGGCATCGGCACATTACGCCAAATCCACTCTACAGTGGCTGACGGAGAATAACATCAAGTTCGTAGAAAAAGACATCAACCCACCAAACTGTCCCCAGTTGCATGACCGATCGAACGCTATTGGGCAATAGTCAAGCGTATATTTAAGAAGGATGGTACAGTGTCCCAAAACATGACCGATTTTAAGAAAAATTGGGCAGCGGCATCCAGGAAGTGCACAAAGGTCACTGTGCAGAATTTGATGGCAGGTGTCAAATCAAAGGTACGGGCATTCTACAGAAATGAACATGATGACTAGTTTTTCCGTTTGGATCTTTTGTAAACATGTTAAGCTATAATAAACTGACATAGTATGTTAATTTTAACCATGTTTTCATGCCTATTTTATTATTTGGAAGTTTATAACTACTTTTCGATACACTCCTTAAGCCATAATGGATTCCCTAATTTACCTGATATTCACATAGAAATATGAATAATAATTTCACAAGAAAACCATAGACCATATTTTAGGTACGCATTTAACCTTATATTCCCAACTATGGCCAAATGTATTCATCACATAGTAAAATGTAGAATATAAAAGTTTTCAATGAAAAAGTAAGAGTGAGCGGTTGTGTATTTTTCGAAGGGCTTATTCATACCAATACCTATATAACTAAATGAATATAGTGGGAATTTTAATGTTTTGAAATGGAATGGCCGATTGATCACATCGAGAAAGTCATTTAGATGTTATAAGTAGCTTTATATTCCGTATAGTATACCGAATATAGCCGAATGCCCGAAGCGATAATATAAATAAATGCCCGGAGCGATGAAATAAACAAACTTTACTGAAATTCGTTCGAACAAGTATCTTTAATGATATCCTTCGAAAGTTTTCGACTCAATAATGTTAGTTGGTGACTTTTCATGGTCCAGTACAGCAAACGCCTTATTAAGCATGTCTTAGCAACTAGTTGAATATCGTTACTAGCTAAATGATTGTATGAGTTATAGTTAAAACTGTAATCGTGCGCTACATAATCGACAGAGCCAAGGGACATGTACCCTATATACTTATATATAACCTTTACAACAACTGCAAGATAAATTTTTGTTATATTCTGTTTGATAAAACTTCCTAAACTTTGAACATTTTAAGAGACGCTTACACATCTGAAAATGTTGCAATTGATTATTGTGTTTTCATAGCCGGCGATGGTGAGAATTCCGAGATGCAGGCCATTCAGGCACAGTATGACATACGAATAAACATTTAGTAATGTTAAGTGATTATGATTATAAGAATGAGCAAAACTATCATTAATTAAATAATTTTATACTACCTAACAGATCCTTAACTATCTTCTAGGCCTTAAAGATAGTCCATCGTAAAACGTGCAACCGTGACCGGGTCATCATTCAAACCAAAAGGCCCTTTTCAGGGCCACCAAAGAGTTATGAAGAGTGTACAAGAGAATTTTCCCTCATACTGACTTCATAAAACTTCAGGGCCACTAAATAATATCTCAAGAGCGTACAATAGAATTTTCTTACTTACTGGCTTCAAAACGCTGGTCTAATGTCCCATAAGAGCAGCACCCGTCATATTGTGACTTAAACTGCTTCTATCGGTAAGGGTAAGCGACCGGCTAATAATAACCACACAGAATTTCCCTGACATTATAATGCATCACTTGGTTTAACGTAGTCTACGTCAACCGTTCGTGTCTTGTACACAACCCCACTAATTTTTTACTTAATTTTGGGTACTTTTTTCTTAGCGTGTGCACTCTCGATTGACATCACTTATCACGCGTGTATAGTCTCGTGGGATTGTGGCTCGGCTCTGGATGCCGAGGTTCATGGTTCGAATCCCGATTGCAACTTTTTTTTTTCATGTGAGGAAAATATTCATACGATCGTCATATGAACTTCTTTCCATTAAGAAATCGTATAAAACTAGCAATAATGTCTTCTGGCAAGTTTCCATACAATATTCTAATGAGTTCCTCTCGATTTGTTCGCTCAGTGTACTTATACAACATTTTATACAGCTATAATCACTAAGCTGTATAGCGGCTAAGGTATTTTTAATATAAAGGCTTTTGAAGAGCTAGTAACGAAGCTAACAAACAAAACTGTGTAAGAGAACACAGAATGATCATTCAAAAGCTTAACCAATTAATTTCTAGCTACATAAACAAGCTGTGTAAACGTACACAAACATTGTTCGCATAAGAACTTTCTTTTCAAAGTATGCAACCTAGAGCTAAATGTTGTGTTAAAGCTGTGTTACATTACGCATAAGTACTGTATCGATTTTTTAATTCTGCTTATTGCTTATTCAGCTTCACTTGCTTTTATACAATTATAAAACAGCTTATAAGTTCTTAGCTTCGGCTTAGGCAACTAAAAATGTTAGTTGGGCTGTTCATTCTGTTGGAAGTACAACGCTTCCGGCCTCGAGTTTCAACCTTTGCTTCCCATTTTAATGCATTTCTTATCATTTTCGCGGAACATCCAACTGTTTTTTGTATTTCCTTGTAGGACTGACCTTGCCTGATTAGCATTTTTATTGTATTCCGCTGCTCTTCGGTACAATGCTTAGCACGACCCATTATGCTAGGTTAGATACAAAAGTCACATATCTTCATTCCCATCTTATGATTTTGAATACTTATTGGTTGATTTAATGTAGAAAACCTTTCTTAAAATATGGTTGAAAATGAAATTTAGCCAGAAGCAATTACCGCTGCTATTATTTTGAACAGTTCAAAATGGACGTTGCAGCATTGAATCTGCAAAATGTAAACAAAGAGAAACCGTAACGCTACAAACAGTATCTCGTATTGACAAGAGATGTCACTAGTATGAACATAAATGATTGGTTGGTTGAATCAGTAACGCATACATGAGCTATGAACAAAGTGTTCAAGCATGACGTGGCACTGCTATTATTTTGAACACAGCTCAATAATCCCTTCTAGTCGAAAAGTCGGTAATAATTGTTTGTAATGCCTGTGGCAATATTTGCAAATTCCTCAGCCAGATTTGTTAGAAGACGAATACCACTTGATACACTTGTCGATAAAGTCGATAAGTTTTAAAAAATCATCCTCACCAACCAATTCACAGTGGGGAAAATGGGACCCAAAATCACAACTAGTTAACGGCCGCTGGATAACCCAACAAACATCGGTGTTGAATTTGTTCAAGCAAATTTGGAGAAGCTATTCAGCTGTTTCTTCTAGAATAGATTCTCCAAATGTGTTTGAACAAGCTCTAATTCAACACCGATGTTAGTTGGGAAGTGCCCTGTAAAACAGGGGAACCCCGGAAAATGGCTCATTTTGCCCGATTTTCCCCTAATTTCGGAAGAAAAATTGGATAATCACACATCTATCATATTAGCTCTGATAACACTGCATCCATTTGTGCTGTACTATTGTGGAAATGTCTGGAGAATCTGGAGCGGCTAAAATGGACAATAACTGATGTATTTACAAATCAAAATCCCCTCCATTCATTTCCCCAGACAGTTTCACAATAGTGCATTGCATTTTTATACATTCTAATTCGCGGAAATTTTAAAAACCACATGACATATCTAGTATTTTCAATATATGAGGAATATCGGGCAAAATTGACAGTTCCAGAGGTTTTTACAAGACGATATTGCCTTCATTGGATTCTCCAGACATTTTCTCAATAGAAGATCCCAAATGAATTCAATATTATTAGTGAAAATTTGATAAATGTAGGATTGTTCAATAATTTTTTCAAAATTAAGGGAAAACCGGGCAAAACGGGCCACTTCCCGAATATCTGCAGAAGTCTAAATCCACTTCATTCGATTTTCCAGTAATTTTCATAATATTGTATGATATGATTCTAATGCGCAGCTATTCCAAAAATCGCATTTTATCTATTGATTCTTCCAGTATGTAGGGAAAAGCGGATAAAATGGACAATAACTTATGTTTACACAAGACGACATACTCTTCATTTAGTTCCCCGGACAGTTCCACAATAGTGTACTGCATTTTTATAGATTCTAATTCGCCCAAATTTCCAAAACCACATGGCATAACTAGTACTTTCAGCATGTGGGGAATATCAGGCAGTTAGTGACGTTTTTACAAGACAGTATTACCTCCATTGGATTTTCCAGACATTTTCACAATAGTCCAGCATGAATCGATGCAATATTATCAGAGCTGATATGATAAATGTTTGATTATTAAATTTTTCTTCCGAAATTAGGGGAAAATCGGGCACAATGAGCCACTTTCCGGGGTCTGCCCAAGATGAAACCATCACCATTCGATTTCTTGCATTTTTTTACATAAGAGAAGCTGTTTTACAGGGCACTAATTGTTCGCAACAGCGAATAAATTTCGAATCTCGTGTTACTCCTAGTCACCCTACACCTGCAGATTACCGAACGTCGCATCAGTTGCAGCAGTGACAGTTCCCTTCACTCTTCCTGTTCCCTTCCTTTTTTTGCACTAACCAATCAGAACATAGTTTCTTTTTTATTTGCGTTGCGCAGTGATAGCCAATGCGAAGCGGCTGACGCAATATTTCAACTATAAAAGTAGAGCACAACACAAAATCTGTATCATCATCAGACATTCTCTGCTTGACGTTCGAGCAGTAAAGTTTCTCTTACGGTTTCTCCGCTGCGCTTCGATCTTTGTTTGGACCTCACCAGTGGTAATCCAACTTAGATATCGTTGTGTGGTTTTTCGTCTTTCGCGCTGTTCGGTTTGGTAGTGTAGTGAAACGTTTTCTTTTCGCCCGTTATTCGTGCCGCGATTTCGGACCCATCTTGTGTCTCTTCGACGCTTGCCACCTGTTCGAGGTGGCAAGCTTCAACACTGAGCTGCAGAAGTTGGCAAAACCCACTGACACCAACCACTGTTGCGATGGCACGCAACAAAAAACTGGTGCCTCCACCTCAAGCTACCGTACAACATCATCTGCTACCAGCAACCAACAGGCAAGCGGCTCAAGCGGCCGCGAACTGACGATCCCAACCCTGCGTCATTGGATCACAATTCCAGACTACTGGCCAACAACAGTTTTGCCACGCTTCCGGTTCAATCCACCTCTCTTCACCACCACGATGGAAATCGCCACGCTCAGGAATGAGCTTGCGGCGGCGCAAATCCATCCGTTGTTTAAGCTGTGCAGCATGGGCATCAAGATCGTCTGCTCGACCGAAGCAGATTTTACATCCACTGAGACGATTCCTGGATTTAAAGCAGCTCGAGTATTTCACTCATGACACCCCGGAAGCAAGCCACTGCGGTGGTTGTCCGTGGACTACCGGAACACCCACCGGAGGATATCATGGAGGAACTCAAACGGCTCGAGCTCATGCCGATGACAGTGTTTCCCCATGAAGCGGGCCGAGTCACGAAACCATCGGGATCTGCTCTATCTGGCCCACCTGGAGAAGGGCTCGGTGAACATTAATGAGCTCTCCAAAGTGCGAGCTCTATTCAACATAATTTTTGAATGGGAACCGTACCACCCCAAGAAGCGTGACGTAACGCAATGTGCGAACTGCCTTTCCTTTGGCCATGGGACAAGGAACTGCCGCATGAAACCGCGCTGTGGCAAGTGTGCAAGAGCGCATGAAACAGCGAAATGCGACCAAATGGAGGAGACTGCCGAGCCCAAATGTGCCAACTACGGGTCAAACCAGATGCCCAAAGCCAGTCGCCCCGCGCGCAGAGTTCGGAAACCTGGAGAAAGGCGTCCACCAGAAATCGGAACGGGTGAAACCGTCATCAACCTCCTCCGAACCCGCCGCTCAGGTACCAAGTGCCGAATCTGCCACCAGTTCCATTGAACTATCGCCATGCAATTCGCCCGTCAGCATCCGTTCAACAACGATTCGCGGCAGCCGCCGCCGCCCCCATGCCGGCTCCTCCTCCAGGCTGGGGCTATCCAAATCCGAGTTGCAGTACCTCCACGCAATCACCAGCCGATGGACAGCTCTACGACTCGGAGCAAATGGTTGAGTTCGTCCAAGAGCTCTACCGCCAACTACGTTCCTGCCGCTCCAAGGAGGAACAGCTTAAAGCCGCCACGTCCGTGACGATGAAATTTATTTTCAAACATGGACCGTAAACGCGCCATCAGCATCGTTAATTGGAATGCTTGTTCCATCAGGAACAAAACTATTGAGCTCGGTGACTTCCTTAACAGGAAGGCCATCGACATCGCCATCGTCACCGAGACACATCTCAAGCCGGAACTGAACATTTTCATCCCTGGATATCGGATTGTGCGACTTCATCGTAGCGGCTCTAGTGGAGGAGGAGTTGCGATCGCCCTGCGCTACAACATAAACTGCCATCTGCTTCCGAGCTTACAGCTGCAGTCCATCGAAGCCATTGGAGTCGAGGTCGAAACTGCTGTTGGCCCAATCACCATCTTCGCGGCCTATTGTCCCAAGCAAGCCAGTACCACCAGCGGAACAACAACGGCCCTACGAAACGACATCCGTAAGCTAACTCGGAGGCAGGGGCAGTTCATCATCGCCGGCGACATGAACGCGAAACACGAAACCTGGGGGAACACCCAGCGGAATCGGAACGGAATAATTCTGCAGGAAGACCTTGAAGAGGGACATTACACCGTCCTGGGCCCGGATACTCTCACCCGGTTGAGCAGATCCGGGGTCCATTCGACAATCGACATCTTCCTCACCAACATAGGGAACAACATCGCCCAGCCGGTCGTGCACCAGGAGCTCAGCTCGGACCACTATCCGGTGGTGGCCGAAGTTGGCTCCTCGGTCAACCGGCATCGTATCACCGGACGGAACTATCATCGCGCCAGTTGGGAGAGGTTCCGACAACAAGTTGACGACAACATCGATTTCGACGTGCGCCTTGATTCGGTTGATGACATCGAACGACAGCTGCAGAGCATCGAGCAAGCGATCTCCCATGCCCGGGAGCAACATGTACCGGTGATAGATCAGGTGAGTGACTCTGTACCCATTGATAGACCCACTAAAGAACTTATTCAATTGCGCAACGCCATTCGAAGGCAATATCAGCGAACTGGTTTGCCTACTTTAAAAAGTCATTGCAATCGGATGACTAAAATTATTAAGGCCAGAATGGTGGACCTCAGAAATAACAATTTTTCCGACAAGATCCGCTCTCTCCCAGATTATGCAAAGCCGTTCTGGAAGTTGACAAAAATCTTAAAAACTAAGCCAAGACCCATTCGTCCGTTGATCCCACTTGACAGCAATCGCTCCACGGATCGCTTAATTACTCCTGCAGAGAAGGCTGTTGAGATAGGTCAACACTTCGTCAGCTCCCACAATCTTGGACAAAACATCGTCAGTCCACATGAAGCTGCCGTAAGCGAGCTTGTAAACAAGATCCATCTTAGTCCCAATGACTTCTCGGAAGAGTTGGAGATCTCACCTGATGAATTGTTGACCTATATCAAAGCGTCTAAGAACATGAAGGCCCCAGGTTTCGATAACATCTTGAACTTGGAGCTCAAGCAATTGAGCCCCCAGTTCTATAACCATCTGGCGATGGTTTTCAACCAATGCCTCTGACTTGGCTACTTCCCCTCGTGTTGGAAGTCAGCTAAAGTCATCCCCATCCAGAAACCTGGGAAAGATCCTTCGTGTTCCAAGAGCTATAGGCCCATCAGCCTTCTCTCAGGATTATCCAAGCTGTTTGAGAAAACGATCCACCGTCGGCTTCTTTCATCTGCCGACAAGCTGAACGTCTTGCTTGACGAACAATTTGGCTTCCGACGTGGTCGGTCGACAATTCACCAACTTAACCGAGTCATTAAAATCCTCAGACGGAACAAGTCTGTTTCGAAATCATCTGCCATTGCACTTCTCGACATCGAGAAGGCCTTTGATAACGTGTGGTTTGATGGCTTGGTGTACAAGATGCATCGATACAATCTTCCCATCTTTCTGGTGAAGATAATTAAAAATTATCTGTCGGACAGAACATTCCGTGTTTCGCTGCAGGGTGCAGTTTCCAATGCACAGGAGATTTCCGCCGGTGTTCCACAGGGAAGTATACTAGGTCCACTTCTGTTCAACCTATTCACCTCGGACATACCCCCGCTCCCTGAAAATGGATCTCTGTCGCTGTTCGCCGATGATACCGCAGTCGTCCACAATGGTAGGGTAATAAGAGCGCTTACAGCGAAACTGCAGCGAAGCCTGAATGTTCTGTCTGAATACTTCACCGAATGGAAGATCTGTATCAATGCGGCGAAGACCCAGGTCATCCTATTCCCACACTCCAACTCTCCCAGACTTGTTCCGCCTGAGGATTGTAAAAGTAGCCTAAACAACACAACAGTGGAATGGGTCAAATCAGCTGTCTATCTTGGCATTACAATAGACAGCAAGCTTATTTTTAGGGAACAGGTTGACAAAACTGCCACAAAGTGCAACGTTCTGTTGAAGCTACTGTACCCATTGATCAACAGAAGGTCTGCATTATCCCTTAAAAACAAGCTTGCTGTCTACAAGCAAATCATACTTCCAGTCATCGAGTACGGCATGCCAATCTGGGAGAGTTGCGCTAAAACACATCACCTGAAACTTCAGCGTGTTCAAAATAAGTTCCTCAGGATGATCCTGAACACCCCTCCGAGGACAAGAACATCTGAGGTCCACCGTCTGGCCGAGATAAAAATGCTCGACGATCGCTTTAGTGAGTCTATCAATCGGTACAGGGCACGCTGCCTGACATCGGATCACCAGATCATTCGGAATCTGGTTCCCCACCCCTAGGTTTTCTTATTGTTTTAGTTGTAGATTAGGTAGGTTATCAAATTTTAAAACTAACAATGCCTCAAGAGCTGAACGAAAAATTTAGTGGTTTTAATTATAAATTAGAAGAAAATTTAGTTTAAACAAAAAATTGCCCTTCTTGGTTCATCCGTCCGGATCATGGAGCTTGTTTGTTGCGTTTCGAAAGAGTTGAAATAATAGTTCTTTTCAGAACTTGGGACGCAGAACAGCAAACCATTCCGCTCTTATAAATTTGGAAGTGAGCCAAAGCAAGCCTTTTCGTGCGTCGGTGATGTGTCAACGGATTGACAGTCCACTTCATCGATTGATGTTGACAGCGATCAACATGTGAGTGAAACCATCCTGTATGTTGGCTGCATCCGACACTTATCCAGCGGCCATTAATTAGTTGTGATTTTGGGTCCCATTTTTCCCACTGTGCAATTTGTGGAGAAACTTTACTGATTGTTCTTGAAGCATTTCCCCGATACCCGCAATATGACGTTGACTTTGTTTTGAAAAAACCAAATCACAATGCAACCTATGGGTCGCGTATTTGTTTAAATTGTTTACGGGAAACACGAAGTGTCATAAAACTTCCCTTGAATTCACTTAATAATTACAGGCCAATATTTTAATGGATACTCGCAATATTATCCATGATCTTCATGTTACTTTTTTTTGGATATTATATATGATTGATCGAGTCTGGATGCAAAACTTTTACATATAATCGGGGACTGAAACTCATTTTTTCAAATCACTAATAATCTGCACTTAATAATCAAGGGACCATTCTTAAACCCTGTAGCTTTTTCTGTCAAACTCTACGATACACACAAAATTTCAAAAAAATGTATGAGAAAAACATTAACGAAAGGGTAGGACGGTCTGATGTTTTTAAAAACGAGTCAATGTGGTTTATTAACAAGCCCCAAATAGAATACCCGACCGCCGCTTTTTTTCTTATCAAACTTCGTGGCTTCTCAAGTCATTTTTAGAACTCATTATTTCACAATTCACGTGAAGCTCAGGCGTAAGTTTCTGGCGATCAGAAATGTCAATAACATTCATTTGTGACTGAAAAAGAAAAAAAACAAAGATGAATGCTTAGACCAAGCAACAGATGAATGATAATACCTATCCCAACTATAAACAAAAATCATCATTATCAAAATTCCAAATCCGAATGATCCGTTCCTCAGAGCAGCATTCTTGTGCCAATATTTGATAATATATTCGACGATTGAGATTTCTTCAAATTGTCATCGATTTTTTTGACACTGTTTTGGTCATCGCAAGTGCAAGCACATTTATTGATATTATTACTATTGTTTAGGCAAACCATTAAATGCATTTTTCATTCTATCGATGACATATGGCTTGGCTTATTTCATATAAACAAGTTAGAAATTTGGGAATCAAAATCCATGAGAAAAAATCATATGGCTGCGAGATGGCTCAAGAATGACAAGAAACCTCATGATAGTTCGTTTCTTCCCGTGATAGTGAAATGGACAGTTTGTTTCATTGTCGCATGACAGCCGTGAGATTTACCAGAGTTGGTCAAGTCCATTGAAATACCTTGGGTGATAATTCAACAGACATTAATTTATATCGATCACGTTCAATGTATTATAGCTATATGAAATAAATATATAGAATATTTACATAATGTAATGCACAGCAATTCCGTTTAAATTAATAATAAACTTTTAATATTCAAATAAATTTCTAAATCGGCCTTGCTCTATGTTGGCAAGTTGTTGCCTAGCAAGAAAAAGACAATTCAAGGGATTCAGAACAAAATTCTGGAAATAATTCTGAAGCAGCCTCCCTGCAACATTATTGTTAAGGTGCCCTGAATGACAAATGTTGAGACTTTAAAACAAATTAAAAAAAAAACTGATTAATAATTTTAGGCAAAAATTCATAAGATTTAGTCATAGTTATTAGTTTCTACATTATGAATGACATCCATGTAAAGAAAACTTGTTAAAACGTTCTGAACCACTAATGCGAGAATAATGTAAAAACACTTAAAATTATCTTAATAAATATGGTTGATAGATAACTCATCATAAATTTGTGATCTGTATCTGTATCATACACTTTTTATCGTTAATTTATCAGTTTCAGTCACGGCTTAGCACATTCGAATCGTTAATTTGTAAAAATACCTTATTAATGAAATATTTCCTGGAGCGGAGGAGTTTCAAACCACAATAGAAACATTTCTTGCCTTCAAAAACCTCCTCATGCCAAATTTGGTTCCATTAACTTAATAAATTCTCGAGTTATTCAGAAATTTGTGTTTCATTTGTATGGACTACCCCCTCCCGCCCCCTTCCAGATGGCGGAGGAGTCTCAAACTTCCATAGAAACATTTATATCCTCCAAAAACCTCCACATGCCAAATTGGGTTCCATATGCTTGATTAGTTCTCGAGTTATGCACAAATTTGTGTTTCATTTGTATGAGAACCCCCCTCTTACAGAGGACGGAGGGATCTCGACTAACCTTAGAAACATTTCTTGCCTTCCAAAACCTCTCCTTGCCAAATTTGGCTCCATTTACTTGATTAGCTCTCGAGTTATGTAGAAGCTTTTGTTTCATTTGTATGGGAGCACCGCACCACAACCTAACAGAGAGAGAGAGGAGGGGTCTCAAACTATCGTAGAAACATTTATTGCCTTTAAAATCCCCGCATGCCAAATTTGGTTCCATTTGCTTTATTAGATCTAGAGTTATGAAGAAATTACAGTTTCTTTTGTATGACAGCACCCCTTCTAGAAGAGGGGAGGGGTCTCAAACCACCATAAAAACATTTTTCTCCTCCAGAAAACCCCACATGCCAAATTTGGTTCCATTTGCTTGATTAGTTCTTGAGATATGCAGAAACTTCTGTTTCGTTTGTACGAGAGCCTCCCTTTTTAGAGAGGGGAGGGGTCTCTGACTACCATAGAAACATTGCTTGCCTCCAAAAACTGCCGCATGCTAAATTTGGGTTCCTTTGCTTGATCAGTTCTCGAGTTATGCAGAAATTTGTGCTTCACTTGTATGGGAGCCCCCCTTTCCAGAGAAGGGAGGGGTTTCAAACCATCATAAGAACCTTCCGGTGTCCAAGATGAATCCAACAAAGCAGTCCTTCCGCTCGCGAGTTAAATCTCATTTTTATTTATATAGATATTCTCTAAAAATGGTGTTCCCGACATTGACAATTTGCGCTTACTTAGCTTATCATTTTAAATACGACAAATTTTAAACGCAAACCAAACTAGCTCGAAACACCGAACTACTTTTCTACTTTCTGTCAATACGCATTATTCGCGCTAGTGCGATGTGCTCACAACTACATATAAATCAAAACAACATGCTGCTAGCCGTGCTGAGAC
The DNA here is from genome assembly GCA_034211315.2 of Aedes japonicus. Classification (NCBI taxonomy): domain Eukaryota; kingdom Metazoa; phylum Arthropoda; class Insecta; order Diptera; family Culicidae; genus Aedes; species Aedes japonicus. Next base: position 13,704 of record JASCZW010000437.1, on the reverse strand, counting down.
CGAGCCGTCAAAAATATCGTTTGCAAGAAATATTTCTTACCAGCCCGCTCGAACACCGGTAAGAGAACGAACGCGGCCCGGTGGGACTACGGTCCGACCTAATGTGAATAGTCCTTAATGCACTCTGGCGGCCGGTTGGTGGGAAAATGCTGCTTGGATGATTGCGATGTGGACGAGAGAATATCAAAACAACTTTCCCTAAGCCAGCTTGGATGCGAGAGCAGAAGATCGAATTGTCAGCTGTGATAATTTGGAGACCGGGTGGTAGCCCGAATAGAAAATTTCTTTTGAGAAATTTTTTCGTAATTCAACAATGGGGATGATGCGTTCAGTTGGGTAATTTTTATTAGAAACGCAAATAGTTAACATGCGAGCATTTAATTAATATAGTATTCCGGGATATAATGTGGCTGCACAATCTAGACACACTGGCAGTTTTGGTGTTTTATGCTAAAGAATCCGTTTATTTCAAGCTTCAATTAAACGAAGTTTGTGACTGCAATTGGTTTTTAAGCATTGCAGTTGTTCGTGGCATGCAGATCGGTAATTATGGCGTATTGTATCATTCTACCAGTTCTAGTGACCAGCGTTTTATTGAAATTTTGGAAAACTGGTATCCTTTGATTGTTATTTTTTATATTCTTCCCAGCGCGGAAGTAACGATCTCTGATGAAGTTTGCAGAAGCAAATAAATTCTCATCTCCATGCGAAGCGCTAGGAGTGGACAGTAATTTTATTGCTAGAACGAATAGACATGGAGAGAAAGTGTATTGATAGTACCGTATAGGGCAACGGCAGGCTTTGAAATTTAAAGATACAAGTTTGAAAACTACCGTTCAAATGCCCTCCGCTAGTTTTCAAACTTGTCTCTTTTAATTTCAAAGCCTGCCGTTGCCCTATACGGTACTATCGACTTAAAAGGAGAGTATGTTGAGAAATAAATCCAAATTTGGCAAAAACAACAAATTTTTTCGTGTTTGATATTAAAGGGACTTTTCAGGCAACCTAGTATGTGTAATGTATTAACACAAAAAGACTAGTTACCTTTTAGAGTTTTCTTGTAGTTTTGCCGAGTAGGAAACGAAGTGTCAAAAACATCGAAAACAAAAACATAAAATGAAAATACAGCTGGAGCAAAGGCTCAGTCGAGAACAGATCTGGAACAACAAACAAGTGTCTTTTATTTCCGTTTGAAGAGTATTGGATATTACAGTATGATGCCCATAAAAATAAACAAATGCAATGCAGCGGAGTTGTGGATAGATGCCTAGACTAACAATGAGGCAGTTTTGATTCGACTTTGTTCAATAATATTTACTTGTAGCGCTATATATTGGAAAACGGTGGTTTTCTATTTGCACCGCTGATAGTTTGATACGGAAAAAAGGGTTCCTGTTCTGGATAATTATTTCAAAATCGTATGCCTTGCCTGTCGAAATTATCTTTCTGCTAGTTCTAAATCTGTCAATCTAAGTGTCTGCAGAAGCGGTTGGTCAGATTTAGCGTCGGCGTCAAGGAGTGAGTCGCTCAGCAGAATATCTCCCATTTGCCCATTTTTCTTAGTGTGCCACGGTAATTTGACAGTTAAATCGTTATGTTCTGGCTATGACTGGAAACCAGGCGATTGTATTGTTATGCTTTGCAAAATTCCTGCATGCGATTCGAATCTCGATCAAGATTTTTTGCTGCGGAAATCGAGTTTTTGTTAATCTTGAGTTGTGACAACCACTTTCAGCGATGGTTATGATAAAATATAAAATCCCAGAAGCTTATCGCTGGAATAAAGTGCGAGAATTCCTTTAAACTGTTGTGTATTGACGATTGATGTATTTTTTCCTTTGTATGTTATTTTTCCCGAGTGACTCAAAGCTTTGACAAATATTTTCAACATTTTCACTTTTCGTAAGGCTTGCTCCATTTAGAATTGGAACAAACTTTTGCTCATATTGTGGCACTCTTGGTGAACGGATTTGGAAGTTCTTGGCGCCCACGTGTCGGGAATTTTGTCAGCTTCACGTATGTATTTTTGACATTCCGCAAATCGACTTTACTTTGTAAACAATCAACATGGAAGTCGAAAGAAGGGAAAAAATGGTGCACAGTTATTTGGAAAATCCATTGTGGTCTGCATCTAGGCTAGCTAAACAGCTGAAATTGCCCTGAAATACCGTATGGCGCGTTATCAAACGGTATAAGGAAACATTGACGACGATGAAGACGATTAAAAGGAATCCCAATCTGTCGGACCGTGATTCGGCCAGAAAATTCGGTGCTGCCCATAGTACCGTGAGGAGAACTCGACTCCGGGAAGGAATCAAGTCGTATCGAGCTAGCAAACAGCCAAATCGGACCATAAAACAGAATAGTGTGGCAAAAATCCGTGCTTGGAAGCTATACGACCAGGTGCTGACCAAGTTCGACGGGTGTCTTCTGATGGACGATGAAACCTATGTCAAGGCTGACTTCGGGCAAATCCCAGGTCAAAAATTTTACTTGGCAACGGCTCGAGGGATGTTCCAGCCAAATTTAAATTTGTTTTTGCCGACAAATTTGCACGAAAATTCATGATTTGGCAGGGCATTTGCAGCTGTGGCAAAAAACGAAAGTTTTCGTTACAAATAAGACAATTACGTCGGAACTATACCAAAAGACTGTCTCCAAAAACGAATTTTGCCGTTCATTTCGATCCCACGACCATCCCGTAATTTCTTGGCCAGATTTGGCAAGCTGTCATTACAGCAAAGTCGTTCAAGAATGGTATGCAGAGAAAGGGTCCAGGTTGTTCCGAAAACCTTAACCCACCCAACTGCCCCCAGTTCCGCCCTATTGAGAAATATTGGACAATCATGAAGAGGAGACTCAGGGCAAAGGGAAAGGTTGTCAAAGACATCAACTTGGTGGAATAAGATAGCTAAAACGATGGACGAAGAAGGTGTGCGCCGCCTAATGAGCCATGTTACAGGAAAAATTCGAGAATTCCTTCGAAACCGTGACGAATAATTTTATCCGTATTTTTTCTTAAAAGTATGAAAAAAACGCTACGTTTTTATAAAAAAAGATCTTCAATTCAATAATAAATAACTGAAATACAGGCAAAATTTAAATATATAGATATCTGAAAATGTAAAAACCTTGAATTCTAAAAACCCAAAAATCTAAATCTTTGAGAAGCAATGAATCTATAAATCTAAAATTCTATAAATCTAAAGATCTAAAAATTTAAAAATCTTAAAATCTAAATATCTATTATATTAAAAATCTAAATATCTAAAAATTTAAAAATCTAAATATCTATAAATTTAAAAAATTAAAAATTTAAAAATCATAGATATATAAAAATCTAAAAGTCTATAAATCTAAAAATCTAAGAATCTTATTATCTCAAAATCCATGAATCTTAATATCTTAAAATCTAAATATCGAAAAGTCTTAAAATCGAAAAATCGAAAAATCTAAAACCTTAATAATCTTGAAATCTAAAAATTTAAAAATCTCAATGGATGTTTGCCAATAAGTATTTGTGGATTATTACCCGTGTACTCAAAACAAGCTTGACTAATTCTTGGTCCAATTTTGTAAGTCGAGGCAAGAAAACTTCTACAACATCAAAGTAGACTACAAAATGTTTGACAGGACTTACATATTTGGGCCCTATGTCATCTTTAGTTAGTCACCTCAACGGGCCTGGATTGTATACAAATCGAGATAATCGAGCATAAAAAAAACGCTGATAATATATAAAATTAACCAATTGTTTAAGGGAGCTCAAATATGAACAAAGTTGGTTAAATGCGGTACATTTACCCTAGTTGAACAAGTTGTAACATGCGTACGCATACAACGTTTTTCTTGTGTGGAATACAAAACATACATATAACAAACTATTTATTATTTCATTATTTAAGCATGTAATGTCAACCATAAACATTTAGTCATATTTGAAAATTCAACAATTCTTCAAAACACCGCCGGTCTGGCTATAGTTCTTCAAACGTGACAATGTCTCCCTCAATTTTGTGATCGTAGACAACTTTTTCAATTCTGTTTTCTTTATGCGTTCAGCTCGTTTTTCCCAGATTTGTTTTTTTCCTAAGATTGATTACTTCATTAGATGATGCTGCATACCAATCTTCACGATGCGGCTGGGAGAGACCAGCCAGATTATACGTATACACTATTTCCAATTCTTGAATATTCCTCATTCCTTATGAAATACGTTTCTACACAACCATTACAAAAGAGGCGTACTGGTTAATGACTAAAAGCCTCTATAAGGGCAAAAGCACCTAAATGAATTCTGTTCCAGTCTTCGACCTTTAATACAAAAATTGTAAGGTTTGTACAAATGGGTCGAAAACTAGTGCTGGTCCTAATTGCCAACTCCAAAATGCCACCAAATTCATCCAATCTGATCAGACTTGGTAGACCTTGTTTGGTAAACGTTGCGTTTGGTAGACCTCTCCTAGCTCTTCCAGACCAGCTTTTCCCGAGACGATACTTCATGGTAGAGCGTGGAATTTTATACTGCTTGCACGCCTGTTTTGGATCGCTCGAATGCACTGTTGCAGTTCAGATTCCATGTAAGTATGCTTACATTTATAAATTTTTCCCATTATAAAAATAAGTTCAGTTCGTTTACAAACAGAAATGAAGGGTTGCCAAAAAGGGCAACAAAGCACTTCCAATCATTCGTATAATGGACCCTCAAAATTTATACATTTTTTTACAATTTTTCATTGTTTTCATATCTGTCTAGTAAAATTGAATATAAATCCTAAGTACTAACGTGTTGAAAATGCACTCTTATTATCTACAATTTATGCACATGATCAGTTGCTATTTTTCTCTGCTGTAACGAAAATACTAACAAATCACTGTACCATGCAGTGCTCAGGTAAAAATAATTAATAATGATGTTTAATGTGTGAAAATTGTGAGGAATCATATTCTAACCTTTGTTTTAGTGTTGATACTATGTGTTTTGAGATGGTTAAATGTGATAATACCGAAATAATTACAGAAATATGCCAGGGGGTCCATTATATGCATACAATCCCTAGTCCTTATGAGCGCTCATAACGTGACAATTTTCGTCGCACCTTCGCATTTAGGATTCTGTCATCACACTCAAATACATATCTGAATATTGTTGTTTCGCTTGTTGCAGTTTTCATTTTTTTTTCTGCTCTTTGAAACATAAAATACTGCGACCAGTAATTTTATCTCTTTTCATTAACTCTATTAACTAGAAACGAACCAGCTCAGGCCTGAAAGTCTCTATAATAAAGTGATAATATTAACAACAACTCTATTAACTTTTCAAACATTTCGAGCATCTCTAAATTCACTGCGAATCAATGATTGCCATGCAATAATCTCAGCTGATGACTCTTATATTGGTTCATGTTTACAACCGCCTTTCCTCTGCTCCCAGAACTAAATCGAATCTCTCCAACCATATGCATCTCGATTCAAGAGAGCGACCATGCGTCTATGCGTGTAAAAAGAGAAAACCCGAACCAAAAGTCTCTCGCTCCCTCTCTCTCTCTGAAACATTCCCTTTTTGAACGTCATCATCATCGCGAGGAAAATTCGATGATCCCAACCGACTCACAGTGCATTCTTTCCTGGATGGGGCAAATTCGGTGAAGCGAGAGAGAGAGAGAGAGAGAGCGAATTTCCTCGTGGTTTGGGTGATAAATAGAACCGACTCGAATTGAAGGGCGCCTCGTTCGAACATCATCACAACCATTATTGGCAACTGACGGTGGGAGTCGTCTCATTGATGGGAAACGCACTATCTCGCGGTAGGATAATTGCCCTGCAGCCGAGGCGAGTTCAATAAATGTGGTTGGCATGGCGAGGAGGTGGGTGGGTCCGAAGGGAAATCGAGGAAATGAAAAGAAAAGAAAAACGGGGTTGATGGGAGCTGTTTTGTAGTGAATTGTGCTAGTTGGGGGGTTGATTTATGGCATTGTACTCGAACTTGCCAGTCAGCAAAGCAGAACACTATGTACCGACTACGTGTATTGCGATGGACTGTTGGTTGAGTGCGAGATGGATTGAGCGGAAGACGATGGGAAGCGATTTGCAGGGATGATCGAACGGAATGAGAGCGATGCAACTCAGCTGTTGCATGCAACTGACGACTAATGGCAGTGCCCTTCGTTCAGTCGAGGTGGTTGGGATTCGCTTGACTCAAGGGAAGAATGTGAGTTGGGGTTCAACTCTGAGGTCAGATTTTCTTGCATAAACATACAAAAATATCGCAAGTCACAAGTCACCAACAGCGTCAATGCACTTTGCCAGCATCTCATTCATAAATATGACTCAATCGATGCTCAATGCCTTAAACGCGTTCGTCCCCCATCCTCGTCCGGTACAAGCCACATGATCACTGCGCCACTGAGATCAACCGTGTATAAATAAATTCTCACATTTACAAACTCCGAGTCCCGAGTGCGGCTCGGCTTAAGTGAACAACCGACCAGTACGAATCGTGTGTAGCAAAAGACTACGAAGCAAAAGACAACACGAAGATGTTACATCACATTCCGACATTTTCCCAAGTCCCATCAGTTTTATGGGAAAATTTTCCTTCGAACAACTTCGCAGCACAAGTTGGTGGTCACCGGCGTCGTTTTTCAAAAGCCGGACGAGTTGAACGAACATACTGGTGGCAGAGAAAGAAGATACTTGGTACCTGAGTGCTCCTCATGACGGGAGGCCTTGTCGGGTTATTTTCGTCTGAGAGGCCGATCATTGCGGATGAATTGGATGTTTTTTTTTTTTTCTTCTGTTGAGTGTTCGGCATTGGTCAGGATTAGAGAATTTAAATTGTTGATTCTAATTTTGATGTGATGTTTGGCTAGGGGCGGATTCAAACCGATACGCACATTGTTTATCAGCGTAGAGATCCTTTCTAAACACTAAGGGCTGTTATTTTTTTTTCCTGTGTCACATCATCACTGCGAGGAATAGCTAGACCCCGCAAAATTAATGTTTTTATTATTGTTGATATAGAAATTGGTTTATCGCCTCGTTGAAGATCGGCATAAACCGTCCTTGTTTGTGATCTGACAGTCCTATTGTATTTGTTTGTTTTAAGAAGTCTACCAACAATGACCAATGTGACTGTTCTGAACGGGGTCGAATCACGGGCGTAACTTCGGAACCAATAAAACACAGATCACTAACACGACGCGAATACTTCGCGAAAACCAATTTTATTACACACTGTTCAAAACCTTTATTGCATGTGAGCTAAACTTCATATATTGGTTACGAAAACTGGTGACCGGTCTGCCTGAGCGACTATAGCAAAGAGAAGGGGATATAGAGAATCGCCAAAAAATTAAGATAAAGCCGGCGTTCTTTTTACACAAAGGCGCACAAAGTTGCGTATCGTTCGCATATTGCGATTTAGATGGAGATGGATTCTGTAGCTAGAATTCAATTTAAAACTAAACCGTAAAGTGTACTAAACCTAACATAGACCGGCCACCGAAATGCATATTTCCATTATAATTATACAGCTAATTCATTAATATTTCAAAAAAATCACTTGGCTGGGTCATCTGCGACATCTCCGTCAATATCGTCCTCCATGGCCGATGGGAGTTGACAGAGTTTCGATGTTGGCCTCTTGAAGACTCCAGATGCAGTACGTATCGTCACTACACGCACAACGCCATCTTGACCAGGGTGAAGCTGCATGACGCGAGCCAATGGCCAGCGAATCGGTGGAAGCTGCTGATCTTGAAGTACAACTACTTGGCCAACCTTGATGTCGACTTTTCGTGGATTGATAGTACTCTGCTGTTGAAGCTCCTTGAGGTATTCGGATGTCCATCGGTACCAGAAATGTTGTACCTTTTGCTGAGCGAATTGGTACCTGTCCAGGCGGTTGACAGGGAAATCTCGCAAGTCCGGCTCCGGAAGAGATTGTAAACTTGAACCCACCAAGAAATGTCCCGGGGTAAGGGCTTCAAGGTCATTGGGGTCGTCCGATAAAGCTACCAAAGGGCGCGAGTTCATGCACCCTTCGATCTGCACCAACACTGTTTCCAAATCTTCTTGCAGCAACGAACTAGTTCCAATTTGTCGAATAAGGTGCTTTTTAGCTACTTTCACGGCAGCTTCCCAGAGGCCGCCGAAGTTGGGAGCACGAGGGGGTATCATGTGCCAATTAATTTCATTCGTTGCGAGACTGTTAGCGATACGAGCATTTTCGGTTCGGTTGTTGAGCATTTGATAGAGAGCATGAAGTTCGTGTTTAGCTCCCGCGAAGTTCGTGGCATTATCCGAGTATACGTGTTCAGGTAACCCACGGCGCGCGATGAATCTGCGCAAAGCTGAGAGGAAGGATAGTGTAGACAAATCTCCGACCAATTCAATATGCACAGCCTTAGTGCTGAAGCATATGAACAGTGCTATATAGGCTTTGGTGGGAGCTGAGCGACGAATTTTCGACTTTATAAACACCGGACCACAGTAATCTATTCCGGTTGAAGAGAATGGGCGGCTGGGGGTGATCCGGGCTGATGGAATTTGTCCTACAGGTTGTTTGATTGGACGAGGATTAGCACGAGTACAACGGTGGCAATTCCAAATTGTACTCCGTACTGCTCTTCTGCCATTGGTAGGCCAGAATTCATTACACAATACGGCAAGTGTGTACGATATACCACCGTGCAATAGTTTGCGGTGATAGGATGTCAGGAGCAACCGAGTAAAATGGTGAAAACCAGGTAGCAATATAGGATGTTTTGTCTCGTAGGGTTGAGTTGAGAGTCTCAGCCGACCACCGACTCGGATTATTCCGAAAGAATCCACGAATGGGTTCAATAGTTTCAGTGTGGATCGGTTTTGAACCGGCTGTCCCTTCTTAAGCGCTCGAAGTTCATTTTGATAGCACTCAGATTGAACCATCTTGACGAGGGCAACCTTTGAGTCCTCCATCTCTTTGGTGGATAAAAATTCGGAGGTCTCCTTTTGTTTTTTACGAGCATTGTTAGCGAATCTAAAGCAATAGGCAATCGTTCGTACCAGACGGTGGTATGAAGAAAATCGGGTCATTATTGGGTTGGGTGGTGGTGGAGTTTGAAGCACCAAACTGTGTGCCTTCCGTTCAAGCAGTTCTTCGGTATCGACGGTCGCCGTAACAAGCTTTTGTTCAGGCCAAGAATCCTCTCCCTCCCGTAACCAATCAGGTCCATACCTCCAAAGTTGGCTCGTTGTAAACTGCTCCACTGCCATTCCACGGGAAACGATATCAGCAGGATTCTCCAATCCGGATACGTGCCGCCACTTCGATCCATGAGTCAAGATTTGGATATCCGCCACACGGTTTGAAACAAAGGTCCTCCATGTTTGAGGTGGAGAACGAAGCCAGTGTAGAACCACCATCGAATCGGACCAATACCACACCGAGTCAGCTTCAATTCCCAAAGCAGCACGAACCTTTGATGTCAATTGAGCGGCGATCTGTCCTGCACATAATTCAAGCCGCGGAATACTTCGTTTTTTCAGCGGGGCTACCCTGGACTTCGAAGTGAGCAATGCGATCTTCACGTCTCCATTGACCCCAACAGTGCGCACATAAACGCATGCCCCATATGCGACATCGGATGCATCTGCAAAGCAGTGCAGTTGCACATCCCCTTCTTCGAACGCATATCGATCTTTTCGGAGATTAGCTAAACAAGGCAATTCGTTGACAAAATGTGTCCATTTGGTTTGGATATCGATAGGAACCTCCTCATCCCATTCCAAGGAGAGCATCCATAACTCCTGCATCAATATTTTGGCTCGGATTACTATTGGTGCAATCAGGCCAAGTGGGTCATACAAACGCGAAATCTCTGACAGAATTTTGCGCTTTGTCACAACCCCATCCTTCATTTTCACGTTAATTTCGAATCGGAACTGGTCGGTCAACGGCTCCCAACTGAGTCCCAAAGTTTTTATCGTCTCATCGGGATCGAACGTTCGCTTTGATTGAGTGGCTAAAGCCTCCTCGGGAACTCCTTCTAGGACCTCTTGAAAATTGGAACACCATTTTCTCAGCCGAAAACCTCCACGATTGAGTAGCTCCGTCATCTCTTGCCGTAATTCGATCGCTGAGTCGATTGTGTTCTCTCCCCGAATGAAGTCGTCCATATAAAAATCTTGCTTTAGAGCCTCTGCAGCGCGGGGGAACGATTCTCCTTCGTCTTCAGCAAGCTGGTGAAGCGTTCGTGTAGCCAAAAACGATGAGGGAGCCAATCCATACGTTACTGTGGTGAGAACGTATTTGGCGATTGGGTGATCTTTACCGAAGCGAAAGAGTATGCATTGTAGGAACTGTTCATCAGGATGCATACTAATCATGCGATACATCTTTTCGATATCTGCGAGCAAGACTATCTTGTGTTTGCGGAACCGAAGAACAATGACGTACAGCTCGTCCTGGATAACGGGACCGACCAAAAGTGCATCATTCAGGGAATACCCAGAGCTGGTTTTCGCCGATGCATCGAATACACCACGAACTTTGGTGGTCGTACTCGATTCCTTCACAACTGGGTGATGGGGAGGAAGCACACTGTAGGGGGTAATTCTTTACCGGTGGGGATTTCACGCATATGTCCAAGGTTGACGAATTCTGCCATGAATTCGTGGTATCTTTCTTTTAGGACCGCATTCCGATCCAGCTTCCTTTCCAGACCTTCCAACCGTCGCAGGGCATTGGGGTAAGAATCACCTATCATTTGGGAAAATCCTTCTTTCTTGGGATATTTGACTATATACCGACCGGTGTGATCCCTGAATACTGTCTTCTTGAAGAAATCCTCACAGTACTCCTCCGTAGGGGAACGGACCTTTGTGTTCACCTCCTCAATTTGCCAAAATTTCTCAATATTCCTGTCAAGCGACTCCAGAGTAGAAATATGACACAGCGGAGGGTGAGAATTTGAAACATACGATGCTTTTCCCGACACCAGCCATCCGAACACGCTTTCCACAAGAGTTGGTGACGATTCGCCCAAATTTATCCGGCCACCCTTTAGGAAGGTGTAGAAGTGTTCAGCGCCTATAATCAAATCTATTCTTCTGGACACATTGTAGTCAGGGTCGGCGAGATCAATGCCCTCGGGAACGGACCAATTGTTCTTTAGGATTGTAACCGCAGGTAGATCAGTGGTAATGTTTTGTATGATCAAGCAAACTAAAGGAACCGAGAATTCATCGAGTCGTGATCGAATATCGGTTGAAACCGAGCCAACAGCCCGAATCTGCGATTCACCGATTCCGAAGATAGGTTGGTTCACTCGGCGGCGAACCAATCGTAATTGTTGGCAGAGGCGTTCACTCATCAAGCAGCACTGAGAACCCGAATCCAATAATGCTCGCGCTAAGTGCTCTTTCCCGTATCCATCCACAATGATAAGAACGACTGTAGATAAAAACACATTCACGCTACGAGGGTCCGATACCGAGTTTGAGGTGATGGGTTGTTCAGTTGATGTATAGACCATCTCGCCTTCACATCGTGCTACATTGGCGATGACTCGAATCCAGGATGCAGCAGGGAGTGATGGCGTTTGTGGCAGACACGACAAGTAAACCTGGAGGGACATTTACGGACGAAGTGATCTCCTCGGAAGCAGTTTCTTGGCATATTTTCTTGGCATTCACGACGTTTTGCCTATCCTTCAACGACATTTTCTCGAAAACGGGACAATTTACCAGCAAATGTTGGTCGCTGCAGGCATGACATGCAGGTAGGTTGTTTTCTGTTGCAGCATAGCTATTGACGCGGGACAATAGAGGACCTTGAGATGCCTTTGAATGCTTTGAGGGGGGATTGTGCTTAATGTGTGGTGATGGTGCGAATTGATCTGCAGTGATCAATAGGGATTCCAGCGTACGTATTTTCTTGGATAGGAAATCGATCAGGTTGGTGTATGTAGGATCATTACCAGCTGATACGAACTCTTCCCATTCTTTAAGGGTTTGCTCATCGACCCTTGAGCTAAGCAGTTGTACAAGCAAGCTACTCCAATGCACAGTTGGTTCACCCAATTGTTCCAGAATTTTAACATGCCGTTGGAATTCTTCAACTACGACATAAAGTTTGGAAGCGGATTTTGTTAGCATTTTTGGTTGAAACGTTATCGCTTGCAAATGTTTCTTCCTCAACAAATATTTGTTGGAATACCTATCCAATAGACATTGCCATGCCACTCTGTAGTTTGCCGCGGTGATTGTCAGAGATTCAATCAACCTGAGCGCATCACCTCTTAAAGATGAACGGAGATACTGGAATTTCTGGATACACGGGATGTCAGCCGAAGAGTGGATTAGGGAGCTGAATGAATCGTGGAACGTTAACCATTCGTTCAAGTCTCCATCAAACTGCGGTAGTGTGATTGTTGGAAGCTTGACACCGATCGAATGGTTTACTGCAGGAACTGGTGCTACCATTTGTACTGGGGTTGGTGCGGGGGGAGGTATCAATGAGGTCAGACCACCTTTAATCCGATAGTATTTCTCTTCTATTTTTGCCCTAATGCTCAAATTGCTTTTCACGAACTCATCCGATTCATCAAACGTTTCATATTCACCTTGAATATCCTCGAAGCTCTCCATTAGCTTGTCCAATCGATGCAAACGTATCGCTAACTCTTGCAAGTCTCGTTCGGGGTCGTAGTTATCCAGGAAATCTTCGATGCGAGTGATGGAGTTGATGCAATTTCGTCGCTTGAGTTCCTTCTGCTTCACCTTCTTTTCCGCCATCTTGTAGGTTGAACGAATTCCAACGAGCAGCTAGAATGATCGAAAGGACCCAGGAAGTACCGAAATGGAAATTGGAAAAACTTGGACAGACACTCACCTGTGCCTGTCCAAAGACAGGCCTTGTATATTTAATTGAACTGGAACCTCCAACACAACCTCGATTCACGGACGTGGGCCTTTTTGACGCTCAAAGTCGGCTAAAGTGCGACTCGACGGGTACGGCAATCAAATTCAATCTGGACCTTTGGATGGGGTCACAATCACAGCACCTTGTCAGTGCTCCGTATCGTAGGAAACCGGTTTCGGAGTGGGAAGGATCCCACACAGCAGCAGCAACCACGTGCCAGCAAACAGCAACAATTGAAATGGTCTGGAATTGATCCAAAAAAACGACCCAGGAAGCACCGTACAATGGGGATGGGAAGGAATGGACAGATACTCACACGTACAGGCCTTGTATATTTTGTACAGTACTGCAATCCTGTGTGGAACTCCTCCAATGGTTGATGGGGTTAGGTCTCAGCGTCGTCGTGGCTGATCAATGTGGGCGTTATCCAAACACTCGTGATCCTGGTCACGGCACCAAAAATGTTCTGAACGGGGTCGAATCACGGGCGTAACTTCGGAACCAATAAACACAGATCACTAAACGACGCGAATACTTAGCGAAAACCGATTTTATTTACACCATTAACCACCTTTATTGCATGTGGCTAAACTTCATATATTTGCTACAAAAACTGGTGACCGGTCTGCCTGAGTGACTATAGCAAAGAGAAGGGGATATAGAGAATCGCCAAAAAATAAAGATAAAGCCGGCGTTCTTTTTACACAAAGGCGCACAAAGTTGCGTATCGTTCGCATATTGCGATTTAGATGGAGATGGATTCTGTAGCTAGAATTCAATTTTAAACTAAACCGTAA